>OW796108.1:6495717-6512276 GCA_941860345.1 Chrysodeixis includens | reverse complement strand
TCGAGAGAAAGGACACGATGTTCTCGGTCAAAGTGTTTTATTTGAATCATTTAACTAAGTTTGGATCTGTAAGTATTTCTTAGGATTTTTTTATTTTTCGTTGTATTATCTTAACTTTCATTTGTTTGTGGCACAAACATAGTAAATTAAATAATCATCTCGAGTTCTGTTTCTAGCAATGCAACTATATATTTGTAGTGTTACTGAGCTTATCGATATTGTACGAAAATTAGTAATACCAGTGATGTCTCTGTAATTTTGTCTCCTGCTGCGCCTTAAGCTCTATTCATTTAAAAATAACCCAATATTTTGTAATTATGCAATATGTTGAGATTGCAAATGATCCAACAGTACCAGTTGATTGGTGACAGTCATTTCCCATATTAAAGCTTTACATCACTACATAGTATAAAACAAAGCCGCATTCTTTGTTCTCATGACCCTTTGAATGCTTAAATCTTTCAAACTACGCAACGGATTTTGATGCGGTTTTTTTTTAATAGATAAAGTGATTTAATAATTGAGGAGAGATGAAGATTTATATGGCCCTTTAAGAAGTTATTACAGATTAAGAGTTGCAGACCGCTATGTTTTTTATATACAACATTCACTTCTGTAGTATATTTAGTATCACCTAAGCCTCCGTGCGAATCCGGAGCGGGTCGTTAGCAGCTAATAAATCCCCTTTTGTTTTTAGATATTAAATCACGTAACACCCAAGAGCGATGATCCGACTATAGCTCCTGAAATGCATCACTTAGTAATCAAACTGCTGAATGCGTTTGAGCAAATTGATAAACAGGAAGATAAAATCACAGACAGGTCGGCAGCTGATCTGCCCTCCGTGCTTATCTTCTTACCGGGTATCAATGAGATTGAAGACCTGTATGCCTGTCTTACTGATAGCGCATTGCGGTAAGTAGCCTTTCTAACTACTGATCCTCGGTTTCTAAAAGGCAATTGGGTTATGATTAAACAACCAACAATCGCATTCCCAAAGAGGGTTAGTGTCAGGCAGGCGGCCGACTATAAAACCATAGCCAAAACTTTAAGCAACACGTCTAGAAGACGTGTTGCGCCGACCCCAAATAATAATAATTGGGATAAGGGCAGGGGAATGATGAAATGATGATGAATTGGGTTATGATTAAAGAATATATGTATATGTATATAATGAATGAAGGCCCTCCTAGTCTGTCCGAATCGCACATTTCCTATGCTTTTCTCTTTCTCCTCTCATTTCTCTAGTTAAGGAAGGTTCTGATAGCGACTAAAAAGGTTGCAAGTAGAATAGGAAATAACAATTCAATGTTAATTTTTGACTGGTTTGAAACTTGATTTTTTATCAATTAACATTTTAGTGCTAAAATAGTGGATGCGGAATGCGCCTCATACAAATGGTTCGTGTTACCGTTACACTCCACCATAACGTCAGAGGAACAAGTCCGTGTGTTCCGTCGAGCTCCACCGGGCCACAGGAAGATCATACTGGCCACTAACATTGCTGAGAGCTCCATCACTGTTCCTGATATTAAGTATGGTAAGATGATTCTATTCTGATATAGGTTCGCGGATTATGGTAAATGTCGATGTAATTGAAATAAAGCGAGATATACCGAACTTAATCAGTCATCCATATTAATAAAATGTGTAAACCTTTTTTTTTCATGAAAATTGAATAGATAAAAGTACACAAAGATTACGACAGATGATGATTTTGATTTTGAATATTAGTGTAATACTCAAAATCAAAAGGTTTTAATTTCGGGTAGGCCTATTCAGGCACTTTCAAAATGTGGAGGACTTTAGTTACGCGGTTCCAAAATGTCATTCTTATGGAGAATAACCGGCAAGAAACTCCAGAAACTTATCGTTTTCATTATCGTAATATCCAATACAGTTAATAAGTACCAAGCTTAAGATTGTCATTTCTCTTTCTGAAACAGTAATCGACTATTGCCTCATGAAGATTATGGTGGCTGATCCCGACACCAGCTTCACGTCGTTGCGCCTGGACTGGGCCACGAAGACCAACTGCGACCAGCGAGCCGGCCGCGCCGGGCGAGTGCGCGACGGACGAGTCTACAGACTTGTTAGCGACAAGTTGTATGTAAGTACACCAACACTGAAAGGACAGGACCTATCGAATGCCCAACACATTGAACGTCTGCAGGGCGGAGATGACCTAGATTCTCGTCGGCGTCAGACCCACCCAGGTGAAGATGGCCAGATGACCTGGATTCGTTCTTACTGAACTTAACATTCACGGCTCAGGAAGATTGAGGAGGCTTATGCCCAGTGGGACAGTTACACTAGTAATAATATAACAAACACTGTCAACTTTAATGTTACTTCTTGAAAATCAAGTTATAATTTATTGAGATACAAACTATATACCGAAATCGTAGGCATACACTAATATAGATTCGCATCGTCAAACGGTCTCATTTAAGCATATTACTGATGAATTGTGTCTATTACAGAATAGTTTTAAAGACGAATGCGCCCCGGAGATAACTCGATGCCCGCTGGAGAGGCTAGTCTTGCTGTCAAAGATGCTAAACATGGGTCCCCCCGTCTGATGTGCTGGCGCTGGCTATGGACCCTCCAGACCTCACCAACATACAACGTACTGTGCTTGTGCTCAAAGAGGTAATTGTTGTATATATGTTACCTTATAAGGTGTATAGTCAAAACAACAACGGCTAAGAAATAAAAGACTGCACATGTAACTGTCAACAAATACACATCATATAATTTCATCAGAAGCATCTAAAATTTAAGTACTTATGTCCGAATATTGACACATAATAGAATTCAAGCATAAAGTAGCAACAAATAAAAAAAAAATGCCAGGGACAAGTTATATGTATATCCCTGGGAGCTGATCCAGTCGGTCAAATGTATTAAATCGTCATTGACCTCCACCCAAACATTGGATCAGTGCAGTAATGCTTAAAAAATGTGATTTGTATGTGCTTGATAAATTACTATGCATTGCCTTGCACAGCGGTTCGGGTTTAGCCAGTAAAACTCTGACACTACCCACTTCCTCCCTCCCAGAAGTGGTCCGTGGGCGTCCACGAGTCCGAGTGACTTTAGTCTATATAAAGTAAGGTACAAGTATTTATAAGAACGTATTCCTTCAGATCGGGTGTTTGAAGAAGACGGTGGATGACGAGTGGTCGTCCGACGACGGTGACCTCACGTACTTGGGCCGCGTCTGCGCCAAGCTGCCGGTCGATGTTAAACTGTCCAAACTCATCATGCTAGGATACATCTACGGCTGTTTGGAGGAAGCAGTCATCATGGGTGAGATATATTTAAAATTAAAGGGAAAAATTAACACAGATAATAATTTAAGTATTTAATATTTATATATTACTAACGAGTAACAACCCACCCCAACTTTACATGGGTGCGATACTGATAATGTCTCCTGACCGATTCCGGCCACGGCGGCTAGTGTTACTATGACACCAGCCGGCCACACAGGACATATTATAGTGCACAAGCACCGGTGTACTCTATATTCATTTATTCTCATAGCCCAATGGCAATCCGACATGCCCGGAGAGAGATCAGGCGCAGGACCCACATTTTTACTTGCCTTCCGAAGCACGGAAGCTGTGATATTTATTTCTAAACCGCACACAACAGTCGAAAAGTCGGTGCGCCTCATGGGGATCGAACTCTAAACCTTTGACTTGACAGTCCTATGGTCTTACCACTAGGCTATCACAGCTTCATAAACTATTACACATTCCGCAAAAACTATAAACTGTCTATCAAAAGTGATGCATTACAAAATGTGATAATTAGTTCTGATTTCAGTCTCATGCCATAAGATCCTTGTAGCATTATAAATATTAATAATAATAATTAATCTATATGTTTATACGACAGCGGCTGCGATGTCCGTGAAGAATCTATTCAGCAGTCCTTTCCGTGAGCGGCTGAACGCGTACAACTCGAAGCTGACGTGGGCGGACGGGTCTACTAGCGACTGTATCGCTTTCCTTAACGTGTATAAGGTACAGTAGTAGCACAGTCTAAATATCATACAGTCGTCCAACTCCTTTGATCTTGTGGAAAATGCCGACAACGTCTAGACGGTATCGCCACGGCAAGGGTTGTCAAAGTTAAAGATATTAATGAAACTATTTATTTATTGCAGATCAACATCGTTAGCATTACAATAATTAAAACAAGTGTAACATAATATTATTAAAATATATAGATTTAACGAAAACATTTATAATACGCTTATATAGACAGAGAGGGTCGGTACACCTTACGGTAGACGGTCTGTACTGCAATGCAATGATATCAGATGTGTATAAAGTTTTTAAATAAATGAATAACGCAGTTTTAGTGCCACAACACGGTTTGCCATAAGTCACGGCTTTGAAATAATTCTGTTCATGAAAGTTGTTTTTTAATTATCATTGTTTTAATAGCTTACTAGTGTAATCAATGAAAATTTATATCATAGAAACATTGATATACAAAATGTACAGAATTCATAGTGACGTACAAAACTTACACTGAAAAGTGTCAAATAAATATAATAAAATAATTACAAAAACAAGCACGCGTAAGCCCTGAAAGATGTGTCCCGAACTGCTAACATTATTTTGTTCGCAGTTCGCTCCCGCGTCCCACCCTGCACACCCCGCACGATTGCCCTGGCTAGACGCCTTCGTCGGACGACTGTATGATATTTAGACTGTGGTAGTAGTGTCAATTCTACGTACAAAGGCAGTGGATGATATAATAAAATGATAGTTCATACAACTGTAAATACATACATGATAAGGTAGTTTAGTTAGAATAAACCTGTCTTTATTGTGATGGCTTTAGAGTTAAACACACAATTTTACTTTATTTTTTCAATTTCTTGTAAATGATGTGTTAGTTGAAAGATATCGTAGATTGTTAGTTTTTATAATATTAATTATCATCCTGTTGATATTGTAAACGCCAAAGTTTGTGAATGGATGATTGTTACTCCTTCAAGTTGAAGCTGCTGGATTGGCAGCAATCGACATTAATGAAATTTGGTAACAATTAGTTGTCATCCTGGATTAACACATAGGCTTTTTAGCCGAGTTCGCCAAAATGGAGTAATATTTTTGCAGCTATAACCGATATTCACGCGAGCGTAGTGACGACTAGTGGATATTATATTTTCAAAAAGATTTGTAATCATACATAGGTAGAAAGGACATGACTAATATCCTTATGGCGTCACTACGGTGACATCACGACCTCCGTAATCCCTCATAGTGTAGTGTGCAGCATTCCACACACCCAGGTGTATGTAAGATGTGTTGGTGCAGGTGTGGAGCCACCTGCGCGCGCAGCAGCACTTCCGCAGCGCTACGCCGGAGGCGGCGTGGGCGCGGCGGCTGTACGTGCAGGCGCGCGCGCTGCGGGAGCTGCACGAGCTGGAGCGCGACCTGCGCCGCCGCCTGGCCGCGCTCCACATCGACCCGCCGCACGGCAAGGCGCCCTGGAACAGGCACGAACTCGCCTTGCTCTATAAGGTCACTTACATACTATAATGCGAAAATACTTTTTCCCCGACCTATCATGTACGGAAATAATGGGCATTGCTTAATAATTATATTTTTTTTGTCAATAATTGACTTTATACCACGTACTGATAACCGAAACTCACGCTTGACCCTGCATTACCTCATATATTATAATTATGACTGTACGCTGCGCACTCGTCGCGCTATACCTCAAAAACGGTTGATCGTTTAAAAAAAAAAATAGACAAAAGTTGTAGAGAATTTTATACTCTACAACTTTGATTTTGGTGAAAATATAATTTAAGCGATAGGATCCGAGATATTCGCGAAAAAATGTTTTTCGTGACCTTTGACCTTGAATATCTTAAGACGCGGACACCGTAGAATTTGTGACTTTTGAGACAATATTTAGAGCGGCCAAACAAAGGTTCTCACCAATTTTCAGGTTATTATCTTTCATTCCGAGGTTGACCCCTTATTTTACCTAATTTGACTGGGCTAAAGTGTACAATATTCTTTACTGCACACCACATGAAAAACAGATTTGACAAAAGTAAAAGTTACATGGTGTCACAATGGGCGGTCTTATCGCTATGAGCGATCTCATACAGACTACCTTGGTTAATAAGTTAACTCATTTAACGTCAGAGTAACTGGATGTTGATGACACGGACAGAAATGATGGACCTCAGTTAGACCGTTGTGACGCTGAACTTCAGTGACATTGGACCTCAGTACAAGGATCTCAGACACACTGGTCTGTAATGAATCTGGGCCTTAGTGAAACTGAACCTCACTGGCACGGAGTACAGTGACAATAGTAGAAGACTATGTTGTTGTTGCATAATTATTGTTTGTATAAACTGTATTTTTCTATTTTTAAAAGAGTAACTTGTTGAGTTTCTTGCCGGTTCTTCTCCATAAGAATGACATGACGCGCAACTAGAGTCAGTAACGATTTGAAAAGGCCTACTCGAAATAAAAATTTGATATTGTTTTTTTTTTCATTTTATGGGTGTCTATGTCAGACAAGAAGGTCGAGAATTCGGTGAAGCTGGACCTTAGAAGAACTAGATTTCAATGAGACTGGACTTCAGTAAAACTCAACACATTTCTGTTTGTTTTCTATTCATCATTGTTTTCTACAGATAATATTAGCAGGGGCGTTCTATCCTCAATACTTCGTGCAAGTGTCGGAGGACGAATCGCGAGAGAGGGAGGCGGTTCGCACGCTCGGTGGCCTCGATCCTAGGAATACAGTAAGTTCTATTGATATTTTCCTTTTTATTTATAAACTAGAATTATCATGACCAGAGTATGTAATCGTTAAAAGTAGATCAATCAGAAAGTCTAATCGTCTTTTTAGTAATTGGTCTAGCCTTAATCGATATAAACACAATGTTTTAAACAAATTTTCTATACATAAAAGGATATATATTGTTATATATTAATTACTCTACTTTATTTCTGTTTGTTAGGTGTATATCAAGAACTTTCCGGACAACCAGCCGGGCGAGGTGTATGCGACGGCGATTAAAAAGGCTATCTTCAAACACATATCGGACGAACCTCGCGTCTCTTTCGACAAGAACAGCAAGTAATTGAAATTAATATTTCTTATTTTTCTGTTATAGACCCATAGTTAACAACATAATATAATATGTAATGAGTGACAATAAACATCAACAGATATTTTCTGAGAACATGACGTGATGAGGAGGGATGAGACTCATGTAACTAAGAGTGTGATGAGTATGAATGTTGATAGATGGAAAGGAAGGGGAAGGCCAAAGAAAAAATGGAGGAATTGTATAAGAAATGACATGAATGAAACAGGAGTCAATGATAGTGTGACGTCTGATATGAGGGAATGGAAGAAAAATACGTGTTGCGTCGACCTCAAGTAAAATGGGATATGGGGAGGAAGATGATAATGATGATATTATTATGTAATAAATGTAAAATGATAATTAAATCCATCTGTCAAATTCATGTCTACTTCAATACAAGGCTTATATACTGCCTTTCATATCAAGTTGCAATTGAGTAAAACTACGCTAGTAATTTTTTTTCTTTTTCAGGAAAATCTATTTGACATTCAACGATGGAGTTGATGAAATGAGTGGCGCGCAAAACAGAGGGGTAAATTAAAATTTTATTGAATATCATTAACTCATACAATCTTCCTAACTTTGATCAAACATGCTGTGCCCGGCGAAGTTACCGGCCAGTTAAAAATAAGCCAATGTGCTAAGGCAAGGTCTCGGTTACCTCCTTACTTCATTATATCAAAATCGGCCCAGTCGTTTGAACGTGAAGAGGGAACAAACATAGACCTACTTTCAAACTTTCGCGTATGACGATGTAGTATAAATATAAATCGACTGAGGTTTGATACTCTTTCATGCTCAAACAGCAGGATTTTAGGAGTTACCTAGAAACCTGGATAAAGGCGTAGGCTACTTTTTAACCGACTACTTCAGGGATGGGAAATGTTTTTACATCTATAGCCGACATTCGCGCGGCCGAAGTCGCGGGTAACATCCGTAATGTTTATAAATTATTTTTTTTTGTTTTTAGGACCCTTCTATTCCTGGGCAAGTAGTGCTGCCTGTGTACAAGGCAGTGAAGGCTCGACAATTGCGTATAGATATAAGAATACCATTGTTGCCGTGAGTAAATTAATAAGATTATTTTATTGTATTTTAGTTTTCTTTTTTAAGGATTTCTCTGTATATCCTATAAGATAGTAACAAAATTACTTTTATATTCTGCATATTATGTTCCTAATGACGGGCCTATTGGTCTGGTAGTTAGTTGCCCTGACTGCTATACCGGAAGTCGTGGGTCGTGGATTTTGATTTTTGATTTTGCACGATTATTTTTAGTGTGTCTGGGTGTAAATTTTCTTTAATATGTATGTTTTTAGAAATGTAAGTATGTTTATCAGTTTTCTAGTAATCATAACATAAGTTGCTCTCGTATAATTTGAGACTAGATGTGTTGAGGAGTGAGAAATATTACTTGTAGAGAAATATAAAAGTTCCCATTTTTTTTTCTAGACCAGACAAGGCGAACGAGATAGCTGCCACGTTGACTATGGACAAGTTGTCTCTGAATTTAGAAACAATGGTGCCTCGCCTGCCCGAGATCGATGACACACATTTACCAGTAAAAATATCACAGGTAACGTCTAAAGTATGGATTATTATTTATTTGTAACCCGTCACACGAAATTTTTAACCCGTCACAATGTCTTTTTACTTACATACGCAATTTTTTTTCAAAGTTTGATTTAAAACGAATATTTTTTAGATCCCTAGGGGTAGTCGGGATAGAGTTCCCGAGAGATATCTGGGATAGAGTTCCCTAAGGATAGTCGCGATTGTGTTCTTGATGGATATCTGAGCCCGCCCGAACCCGCCTTGGGACCTAGAGGCAAAAGTACTCGTTGTACCGATGGCGCGAGAGGAGCTCCGTCAGGTCCCGGTGGCGGAATGGCGGCAAAGGCTTCGGCGCCCTGCCGCCGGCCTCGCTACCGTCGAGGCGATCCGGCCAGTACTCGACGACTGGCTCGGGAGAAGGCACGGCTCCCTGTCGTTCAGAGCGACACAGGTGCTGTCGGGGCACGGTTGCTTCGGCAAGTACCTGGGACGCTCGGTGCCACCACTGCGTCCAATGCGGGTGTAATGTGGGGCGTTGGTGACAGCAAATAAAATATATTGTTCTGTCTAACGTCAGGTTTATAATGAATAATCTTACTAACTACATTACAATATATGGGGGCGATGCGTCACACACTACACCTCCCCCTTTTATAGAGAAAAAAAATGAAAACTTACAATTTTTTTTTCTATATATTAAACATTTTAAAATATTATTTAGCAAAGAATACAAAATAAATCAGGATAGACTTATTTTAGTTACTACAATTTTCATGCCCTGTTGACAATAAAAGCATATTATAAGCACCACAATGTTTGTATCAACACCATTTAAGTAAAATATAATCTATTGACACACAATTGTTTATTACAAAATTTGTGCATACATAAATGCCTTAGTAAAAAAAATATAAGTATAAAGAAAATTACGTTGTTAAATTTCAAAGTAAGTATAAGAATGTTTTTTTTTTAAACACGTTTAATTTTATTTATGTCTCTTTTTTTCATAAATTAACCTTTTTTCCACAAAAAATATAACATCATTCCTTTTTCTTACTCTTACATTTTATTTCCTTTTCTATAGCCACATCTTCCTTCTTCTGGTACACATTTACACATATCTTTTTGTGGGGTGGTCGCCCATTCTATCATAATTATACACCGTGATTTTTAGGTCGTTTTAAAAAAGTCGTCCACACAATGTATCCGTCATAAAATACCTCTAGGCGCGAATATAATTTTTTTTATCATTAATTAAAATAATATGCATGAAAAAAATAAATAATACATTGGAAATATGAAACATCCTGTTAAAAATGTTTACGTATCAAACTATTGAAGATACATGCTACATACTTACTGCGAACATTATGATTGCAATAGTAAGACAGCTGTTTTACGCTAAGGTGAATGACCTGTGATAAGACGCCGCCGCGCCGCCCGCGCGGCCCCTTTGGCACAAGGTTCGGACCGCGCTCACTACAGAGTGTTCGTAAAACTGCCTTGTGTCATAATAATGAATAATATTTTTATTCATTCAAATCTTAAAAAAAACATATTTTTTTATTATAAATGTTTACTAGTCATTGGATACATGAACTGGGCTGCTTTTTTAAAACCACCTAAAAGTCACGGTGTATAATAGGAGGTACATAATTATTTATTTATAGTCGACTTTCATCATTATTTAATATAAATAAGGACCATCTTTTTAAAACTTCATAGTTTCCAACGATTCTCACTGAGGGAAGCTCGTCCGCACTATGATCAAAACGAAGGATTTGGCCTTATTTGTACCTCCATATTTGTGTACCTTATATCTATACTTGATCCTTTAACATTCTAATACCATAAATAATACCTCAAACAAAATAATAATTTGGTCTATAAGTTCTCTGCCGTCAGAGCCTTATGTACCAAACGATTTCCTACTTCTCAATACAATAACTGTAATCAAACAATTTTCATTCGAATAAACTTGTGTTGTTAGACAATGAATGATAGATGTTATCATTCATTGTCTAACAACACAAGTTAAACAGAAAATGTAACTAATGGTACTCAATAGGTGACCAAAGATATTTAATACAAGTCCTGTAACATTAAACTTCCTCATAATTTAATTTTTATCCATACTTTCTATACAATAACATATTTCAATATTTGTTTATCCTCATATTATAATAATAAAAATTCAAAGCAAAGCTTTACCAAGTACAATATCTATCAAAACATTCCCATATCAATCATACATTAGGTTTATTTAATTTAAGTTAAACTAAGTATAATGTTTCATTTGTATCATCGCTATACGAATATGATGATATGATGATATATCGATGGTGAAGCTGTGATAGCTTAGTGGCAAGACCGTAAGACTGCTAAGTCAGAGGTCTTGAGTTCGATCCCCACGGCGCGCACCGACTTTTCGAATGTTGTGTGCGTTTAAGAAATAAATATCACAGCTTCCGTGTTTCGGAAGGCACGTAAAAATGTGGGTCCTGCGCCTGATCTCTCTCCGGTCGTGTCGGATTACCGTCCCATCGGGCTATGAGAGTAAAAGGAATAGAGAGTGCACCTGTGTTTGCGCATACGCTTGTGCACTATAATATGTCCTGCGTAGCTGGCTGGTGTCATAGTAACACTGGCCGCCGTGGCCGAAATCGGTCCGGACATTATTATTATACGAATATGGTATGGTATGACACTGACATCAGTAACCAAGAATGCTGCAAGCGTGGCATTACAGAAATATATGTACCAACATAACGTGAGAAGAAATTATATATTACACAATATTTTTACATATTAAACATTATAATGATGATCAAAACTTATATATTTTAAAACATTATATAGGTACGTGATATATTTTTAAAATTAATTATAATACAAGTCAATGAATTTTTTAAATGAAGCTAGCGGTACGTACAAATGACTACAAATTTTCCAATTAATTTTTATTCATACCGAATTCTTCACTTTTCATCATCCCTAATTTCTATATTTGTCCAATATCCTAGTAAACGAACGATACCTAGTTGCATTCTATGGATGACAAAAGGATTTTAATGTCGTTCGGATGACTCAACCTAAACTACCTATACCATCACAAAATCAGTTACTTCAAATTGTCTTAAAACCGGAATCATATTAAATTAATATACTTCAACATTTTATATTTTTTAATGATCGGCCTGAGTCAGTCAAAAGAAGTCATACCCCATACTAAAGAACTAAATCAAATAAAAATATATGTAACACTTATTAATAAAATCTAAACCAAATCTGTGTAATAATTTGGTAATATCGAATCTAAAATCGCGTTTGGGTGATCAAACCAAAGGAGATCGCCAGAAATCCATACATCGTTGGGCCAAATGTTGTACAGTAATCATTTATGTGTTATTTAATAGATAACTCACACACATATTAATATCAGAAAGTTTTTTTTCAAAATTCTATGGGAATTAGGGAGAAAGTAAGTTTTTGGGTGGCTAAGTTACGTTATGCGGCAGATAGTAAGAATTGCATTTTAATATCGGTGTCCAAAAAAATAAGCGGTGGTCGTTCGCAATAAGAAGTATCCAAGTCCGTAAAAGCAATCCAAAGTCGTCAGAAAAATAGCAGAAATAGTGTAAGTACATCCGTAAGCGCACAAGAACGAAAACGAATGAAGAGATCACCAGAATGACGTGACATTGACGTTTATCAGCACTGACACATTTTCGTTTTGAAATAATCACCCAAAACACAATCTGAACGATGTCATTTTTAAATAAATAAATAACTATTATTTACTAAAACAACAACAATTTCATTCAACACCCTTTTTCCTTTTATAAATTATTATAAGGTTCACGAGAAATGTTAAAACAAGATTACGATATTTTTTTTAAATAATTCCCTTAAAACTACTAGTTTTAGGACGAACTTAAAATGACGGGACAGCTCGTTTACGGAGCTGGTTTTAGAATTCCTTGTAAATAAAAAATATATTTCAAATTGTATTTTTAGCTCATTACGGTAGAAAGTTATTATTGTTATAAGTTATTTATAATCAGCAAAAAATCTAGTATTTTTTTATATACATTTCGTTCCTGTACATAGTTTAGCCCAATACTGGCGATCTCCTTTCTTTCAAAAAACACATGTACCAAATTATTATCATCTGCATTTAACATTTATAACATTTATATTAATTAAAACATTTTAATGTAAACTTCAAATTGTGTTGAATGCAATTTGATGTTTATATTATGTTTAGGTGTACAATTTCATAACTTCATAATATGATCTCTTGATATTGATGCGAATGCCGCCGCATTCCTATTGCATCACGTCTTATGCATTTATTTCCAGCGAAATAAATTGGACACCGTTGTTTAATTTTAAAACATTACCTTTTATGTGGTGTGTTCTATTAAGATGATGTAATTACATTCCTAAGTTTTTATATAATTTATTGTAATGTACGAAGAAAAAAAAAGTTAAGTTTAAAAGTTCATTAATTAACGCAAAATCGACTGAAAAAAAACAAGTCCTAAAACAATTACATGTACATCAAAAACTATTGCACCTTAATAATTTAATGTATACAGTTAAAAACCAAATACCAAAATAGATAGTAGAATATTGTCGTGTTTACGATATTAAAATTTAACAAATATTATTTATGTTTTATGATGCTACGATTTACGTAATTTTATTTACGTTAAATACGATTTACGTAGCATCTCCGCCTCATATGCCTCGACAGGCACCAGGTTCCAGGGTGACATCTGCCCACTGGTACTGCCCAAAGGCAGCACTGGCAGGATCGCCATGTAATGTGGGGCGTTGGTGACAGCAAATAAAAGATATTGTTCTGTCTAACGTCAGGTTTATAATGAATAATCTTACTAACTACATTACAATATATGGGGGCGATGCGTCACACACTACACGGGGAGGACACGCAAGCAACACACGTAAGCCGAGTGTGCAGCGCGGGACGAGCAGCGCCGTGTCCTGATGTCCTCACAAATGTAGTAGGAGGAGACCTGTCGCTGCAGGCCATAGTGTGTGGGATGGTCGGCGGGGCAGAGTCGTGGGACGCGGTGGTGTTTCTGCGAGGACGTGATGTCGCAGAAGGAAACTGCGGAACGGGAGAGGGAGATCTCGACTCCCTTCCCGGGCCGAAGAAAGCGCACCGGGCGCAGGGGAAGGGCGGACAACGCCCTTTTCCGGCTCCTCTGAATGGGTCCAGGGGCGTGGGACTTGGGGAAGTCCCCGCCCCCGATTCGACGGAGGCGCGGGTGGGTTGTCGCCACGCGCCTTCGAGGCGTTGTACGGGGTGGTTAACACCTCACCGCCCCGTGCACGAGGCGAGGCACGGACGCACCGGACCAGCACTAGCGCGGGGCTGCGGAACAATTCGGATTCCCGCAGCCCCGCGCTAGTGCTGAAAAGGGCGGACAACGCCTTTGCCCCTGCGCCCGGTGCGCACCTAACCAAAACCTAACCAAACCTAGGGATCTTCTTTTCTATCATGGCCTATTTGTGATTAAGTGCCTCTATCAAAGCGAGGTATATGTTAATTCAAATGTATCAATTTGTGATATCTTCCAAGAGCAACGTTTTACTCACACTATAAATATCAATAATTAATAAATATATAATGTTAATTTAATGTTTTGTTGTGATTAGTTGACGAGTATTAACAAGTTTTGGGTGCAATACGGGGACGAGAGCACGGCATTGGAGCTGGCCGGTATCCAGCGCGCGCTGAACGCGGCGCCGCTGTTAGCACACACCGGCGGGCATTGCACCGCGCGCCTGCTGGCCGCGCCCTACACGCAGGCCGGCCAGACCGAGATCTACCGCGTGCGTGTGCTCAAGCTGCTGCCCAACGACATGCTCGAGGTATGTACGCTGCACTTGTAACCACAACTGGGAGCTTATATTTACTGACTTTATTGACATAAATAATAATTAATGTCTCCTGACCGATTTCCGCCACGGCGGCTAGTGTTACTATGACACCAGCCAGTTACGCAGTGATATTTAATCTATATTCCCGCAGGTGCTGTACGTAGACTACGGCAGCGTGGGCCGTGTCAACATGTGCAACTTACGCGAGTTACCGGCAGCGGTGCAAGGCATCGCCCCGCTCGCGATGCGCTGCCGCCTGGCGTCGCTGGCGCCGTCGCCGCTGCTGGACCCGCACGGACACTACACGCCGGCCGCCACGCACTGCTTCCAGCAGCTCGCCTCGCGCGGCCGCCTGCTGGCCAAGGTGACCACACTACTATACACACTACATGCGCTGCCGCCTGGCGTCGCTGGCGCCGTCGCCGCTGCTGGACCCGCACGGGCACTACACGCCGGCCGCCACGCACTGCTTCCAGCAGCTCGCCTCGCGCGGCCGCCTGCTGGCCAAGGTGACCACACTACTATACACACTACATGCGCTGCCGCCTGGCGTCGCTGGCGCCGTCGCCGCTGCTGGACCCGCACGGGCACTACACGCCGGCCGCCACGCACTGCTTCCAGCAGCTCGCCTCGCGCGGCCGCCTGCTGGCCAAGGTGACCACACTACTATACACACTACATGCGCTGCCGCCTGGCGTCGCTGGCGCCGTCGCCGCTGCTGGACCCGCACGGGCACTACACGCCGGCCGCCACGCACTGCTTCCAGCAGCTCGCCTCGCGCGGCCGCCTGCTGGCCAAGGTGACCACACTACTATACACACTACATGCGCTGCCGCCTGGCGTCGCTGGCGCCGTCGCCGCTGCTGGACCCGCACGGGCACTACACGCCGGCCGCCACGCACTGCTTCCAGCAGCTCGCCTCGCGCGGCCGCCTGCTGGCCAAGGTGACCTCACTACTATACACACTACATGCGCTGCCGCCTGGCGTCGCTGGCGCCGTCGCCGCTGCTGGACCCGCACGGGCACTACACGCCGGCCGCCACGCACTGCTTCCAGCAGCTCGCCTCGCGCGGCCGCCTGCTGGCCAAGGTGACCACACTACTATACACACTACATGCGCTGCCGCCTGGCGTCGCTGGCGCCGTCGCCGCTGCTGGACCCGCACGGGCACTACACGCCGGCCGCCACGCACTGCTTCCAGCAGCTCGCCTCGCGCGGCCGCCTGCTGGCCAAGGTGACCACACTACTATACACACTACATGCGCTGCCGCCTGGCGTCGCTGGCGCCGTCGCCGCTGCTGGACCCGCACGGGCACTACACGCCGGCCGCCACGCACTGCTTCCAGCAGCTCGCCTCGCGCGGCCGCCTGCTGGCCAAGGTGACCACACTACTATACACACTACATGCGCTGCCGCCTGGCGTCGCTGGCGCCGTCGCCGCTGCTGGACCCGCACGGGCACTACACGCCGGCCGCCACGCACTGCTTCCAGCAGCTCGCCTCGCGCGGCCGCCTGCTGGCCAAGGTGACCACACTACTATACACACTACATGCGCTGCCGCCTGGCGTCGCTGGCGCCGTCGCCGCTGCTGGACCCGCACGGGCACTACACGCCGGCCGCCACGCACTGCTTCCAGCAGCTCGCCTCGCGCGGCCGCCTGCTGGCCAAGGTGACCACACTACTATACACACTACATGCGCTGCCGCCTGGCGTCGCTGGCGCCGTCGCCGCTGCTGGACCCGCACGGGCACTACACGCCGGCCGCCACGCACTGCTTCCAGCAGCTCGCCTCGCGCGGCCGCCTGCTGGCCAAGGTGACCACACTACTATACACACTACATGCGCTGCCACATGCACACTACATGTGTCGTTCGGGACGCACGCATAAATGTACCGTCGTATGCCTCAGGTTGAGGCATGTATGACGAACCATTCGCTACGC
>OW796108.1:6462157-6495217 GCA_941860345.1 Chrysodeixis includens | reverse complement strand
AAATAATCTATAAACGATCGGTATTAGCGTCTCATAGTTGATATTGCCGACCCTCATGGGTCGGTAATAAAGTATGTAAGTATAAACATAAATTGTATTACCGACTCATAAAAAAATGGTTATTTTTAATGATTTGACCTTCAGACTATAAAATAGATTATAATAGATTAATGTCACAAAAAATACGAACAAATGCACAGTTTTTATACACAAAAACAATGATCTATTAAATGTAACTATTCAACATCGATTCTCGTAAAATATCTTAACTTTTGTTAAATTGACAACGCTAAAAGGTGAAAACTAGACCAAAAAGTTTAGTCGTTAATAGATTTTTATAAAGACTGATATCTTAGATTTAAACTAGTCCATAAAAATCCTTGTGTTAATGTGATATAATAACATAAAAATAAAGTAAATGAAAAGTAACGTTGCTGCCATTACCGACTCATGGGTCGTTGATAGCTGCCACGACTAAAACTGATGAAGCTAACACCGTCCCATTTTAATTTAAAGTTTTATAATTTTAAATTACTTTTTATTAATAAAAGGTCGTAAGAAATCAAGAGTTGACACTTAAATGAAAACAATTAGTAATATAAGATAAAGTATATACGTCATTTGTTTGTATAAAAGTCTTACATAGAAAAGACACGTACTTACTTGAAGGAACAAGGAACAGTACGACAAGACCTGCGCCCACAGTAACTGACGTATTTTATCCCTTTTTTGCATAGCTACTTACACTAAAGTAAAAGTATACGATGCTCAAGGAATACACGCGTGGGTGACTTTGCCTACATATACCAAAAATAGTTCTGGTTACGTTAAAATTTCGAATTACTTTTTAGGTCGGTAATACCTGCAGATTTTCGATGGGTCGTTAATAGCTGCGTTTACCCTAATACGTTTAAGTGTTATCATAATCATTGTGCCAGTAGAGATTTATAAAAATGAAAATATTTTTTGTGTAATGTACCTATAGCTCTATTAGACAGAAACTGTACTAAACAAAAAATATCTACATTTTAAATTATTAACTATAAAATATTTGTGTAATACTGTAAATTTTATAAATAATTACTTGGTATTTGGCTCTTTGGAGTAAATTAAATAAAATGTTGCTAACTTGCTTTTGCTGAAATCTTACGGAGAGCCTCTGAGCTATACCAAAATGGTGCTTTTATTTGGAAGTAGAAACTATGCATAAAGGAACATATTACCTAATTTATATAAAAGATTACCATTTTAAATACACACATAAAGTAGTTCAGTGAAACTAGTAAACAAGTTAACAGCTGGTATTAGCTAATAATTACTGGAAACGTCGCTCTTGGGGCCAGGCGCTAATGCGAGTGTATGGAATGTATGTATGGGGTGTATGGGGCCAAATTAATACGTTTCGGCTTTGCGCTACTCGTTACGAACGCGGTTCGTAGAACTGGTTAATGTGAAATGTGATATTAGTAATTCGGTGTATTCCAATGTGTAACGGGTCTAGAATTGGAGTTTGAGTAAATTTGGAAAGATACCTACATTTAATCTTTATATGTAGTACAGAATATAATTAATTTCTCAGTGTATGGTATTACAGATGATATAATATTAGAGTACTGTTCTCATATGCTACCGTTTCCGGTGCAGAAATATCTTCCTTATAAAAAAATGAACCAAAACATTAGGATTCATTTTAAAACGTTACATTTTTTATTGAAAATTAAATAACTATATTAATATTGAAATAAAAATATCATTATATAAACACGATATATGATTTTAAATTTGTACTCTACCATTACCAAAATTAAATTAATAATTTCAACCTTGTATTATAAGTTTTTTCAGCTGACCCTGTAGTATATAAGGCTCGCTTTTATTAAAAATTTCTCTATTTGAAAAATAACTTTTCTAAAACTTTCTAACATTTTTAAACAAGAAACACAACTTTTTTGTCTATAAAACTGTTTTTAATTAACCCTATTGTGTCTATGACAATACTATTGCCTCGAATACGTGACGCGAACCTCACTAATGCAGATTAGCACTAAATAACTGATTGCGACCACAGACGTGAATCCAATAGTGTTTTGTGGGAACTCTAGAGGGTTAGGTTTCGAACACGTCCATCTTTTAATTATTGTGTTCGTATTATCCTTGCTTTGGTTTTAAGTAACTATATGATTTAGGTATCAGCTCACATACTCCCGAAATTGGTTTGGTTTTGATTTTGATTAGAATTAGAGTTTGATTTGGTTCTCGATTCGATACAACCAAGCCGAATCAATTTAAACTACACACATATTTCTCGATCCATTGTAGTTCCAATTCGTGTCACTGTACGAAATAGCGCTAGTGGTATAGTACCGACTCGATCTCAATTCGGTTGAAACGGAACTCGATTCTCTCGTAAGCCTATTGTTTACTAACTCTTACTTATCCTTCGACCGTTGTAGAATGTGTAATCTAATGTGTAAATATGTTTCACTTCTAAATTTTTTAAACATGACTTATCCATGTTTAAATTTCATAGTAAGCGCGGTAGTATATGAAAATAACAATCAATTAAGAGTAATTTCCCATTATTTATCATCGAAGGTCTCTAAAGAACCTCACCCAAGGCTCAAATACTACTGAATAGCCTTGTATAAGGCCATGTTAGTAGTCAACCAAATAAAGAACGAATTAAATTGACTAAAATAATGTATCGAAATTCTTTTCAAAATATAAAATTATTTTATAAAAGTTGATAATCAATAGAAAGTAAAATCGCTTTGATACAGTAGAACCTCAATTATTCGGACCTCGGATATATGGATTAGCGATTATCCGGCCGGTCGACCGTGCTCAAAGAACTTTATAGAACTACTAGAAAGCAATAATTTCATAATTATGAGTACAATACAAGCAAATTGTAAAGTGAAAATCTATTGGCGTTTTTGTTCTGTTTTCAAATAACATCTTTTGTTTTATTGTCTTCAGTAAAGTTTCGATTATCCTGATGCCTTAAGGCAGTACAATATTATTCCTAATAATTACACCATCCAACTATCTTGTATCTATCTTCTATGAACATAACTATTCATATAAAACTTCATCAATATCAATAAAATATCCACTCACCACATTCCGAACAAGAAATACCGAACCTAAAACCACTAAATTCATGAAAATCATAGTTGACGGAACCGGACCAGTAGTTCCTTTGACGCGAAGCTTTTACAAACTGAAGTGCAATGGGCGGCGTGGACAATGCGCCGTGAATTACAGCTCGCATGTCAAAGCGACGCCACGCGACTCACGTATAACTAGTAATTTGAAATGCCCCGATAATAGAGAATTAGTTGGAATTCGATAGGACTGGCTGCTTTATTTTCTGTTGAATAGTAAATGTTGAAGCTTTGTTTATTGCGCTGTCGTACTAGGATATTACACTAAAAAGGCATATGATCACCTGACGTACTAATTAGTACGTCAAATTGATTTCCTAAAAAACATTGGATATGTTATTGATAAAATTGAGAGAAAAATATTAAGAAATACCGCACCTAACATGATTAATTGTATGCAAGTGCTGGCTAGTAACTTCACGAAATAGTCAAGTAACGACTGACGAGATTTTTACTCACCGTTTTGTCAAATTTTTCATTTAAGCGATAAACATCATTAAACATGTGCAATGTTTTTTGGAAATCTACGTGACGGACTAATTAGATTGTTTAGCCAAATACTCTATTAATTTAATGGAACTTAAGAAAAGGCAGGGGGTAACCCGACATTTACAAAAGCCAGTACTTTATAAATGTTAAAGTTACACAGTCTTGAGCTACCACGGCTAAGCTTCTCAATAAATTTTATTGGTATTGGGATTACTTGAATTACAAGAAAACAAGGCTATTTCTTATCCCTGTAGGTAACCTAGATTGGCGTGGGCGCAAGCAATGCCAGTAATTTATAAATATTGAAGTAGCTCTACCTGTCTGTTACGATTAAGGTAAATCCCACAAACAAGTTTTATTTGATTGGTATCGGTAAATGACAGATGACCTGAAAAGGTGGCTGAAACAGACTGAATGTTGTAGACTTATGTTTGGCACAAATGGCGCACATTGGGAGAGGCTTATAATGCAGTTTACTGCTGGATATAAGCCTTATATCCAGCAGTAAACTGCATTAAGCTAATATTTAAAAAAAGAAAAGAACGACTCCCACACTAAGGAATTTAATCCTTGTATCGAGAGATGATTCACAGAATGTCTGTGAATCATCTCTCTATTTCACGTCATGTACAGAGACACCCTCACTCAGAACAAGCATTTGTGAAACGTACAAATTCTTGACGACCGACGCTGAGATCGAACCTGCGACAAGTCACACATAGTAATAGGCGTGGTGACTTATACCACTCGATTACCCGTGCAGTTAACTTCTTGCAGAGATAACTTCAAACGCTAGCTAGTAAAATTTAAAATCAGCCAATTACAGGGTACTTTACTGCTAGGTACAGGCATACATTTAACAGTAGAACTACGAACAGAAATATACTAGTTTTAAAATGAAAGCTTGCCTTAACGAACGACAGTTGTGACATGGATCCAAGGGCCGATAAAGGTTACAGTAGCCCCTATACTGCTCCATAGCGTGACTGAGGTAACACGATTCTACATATAGGCTGTTTTCAAAGTGCAA
The DNA here is from genome assembly GCA_941860345.1 of Chrysodeixis includens. Lineage (NCBI taxonomy): Eukaryota > Metazoa > Arthropoda > Insecta > Lepidoptera > Noctuidae > Chrysodeixis > Chrysodeixis includens. The sequence continues at coordinate 6,490,531 of OW796108.1, read as the reverse complement.
CATGAATAAATAATGCGTAGTAGGTTGAACTCTACGTTTCATTGTATTAAACTATTTCCTTTACCAATTATTTTCCCAGCCTCTAGTGTCCCACTGATGGGCAAAGGCTTTCCCCAAGTCCTTCCACGGTTGAGTAGAACAAATGTAAAAAATAATATTACATACATTGGGCCATGGCAAAACATTGATTTGTGTCGGCATTACAAAATGTTAAAACACGGGTGTTTCATTCACCAGTAAAAAAAACACCAATTATTTGATTAATTTCGTGCAGTGATTTCTCATACTGAGATTAGGATACTCTTACGTCACAGTATTCCTTGACTAAGTTTCGTTTCAATGTGAGTTAATTATGAGCCGCGGCGGCACCGTCTCGACGCTAATAGGTCTAAAACTAGCGGAAGTTACGAGTTTATTTGGCTTTTAGTACACAATTGACTGCACGGATAGCCGACTGGTATATATAGGTCACCACGCCAATTACCATTGTGCGCGACGAGTCGCAGGTTCGATTCCCGTGTAGAACAAGCATTTGTGCGTTTCACTGAGTCTGGGTGTCTCTGTGAATTGAATGGATTAAATTTCTTATTGCAGGAGTCGTTTCTTTTTTAAACTAATTCGCGTAGTATATTATAAAATTACAGTGTTTTTAAATAAGAAACATTCTATCGAGATGTACCCACGTTGTGAGGCTAAATTAAAAAAATAAAATCGTTCATGATACGTTATTTAATTATGATATACCTATTAACGTTAACACCACAGCTTCTGTAATTAAGACAAACAATTGTTCACACAGCTACTGTCGATACGAGAGCCATTACAGGGTGTCCTATAGCGCAATTAAGCTCGTAAATTGTTTTAAAACCTAATAAACCCGGTATAAAGTGTACGCGAGTGTTGTAAAGGATTTTGCGTTGTTATTAGCAATTTAACGGTTCATTTGCCCCACCTAACGTATGATTATATTGTTTTATGTTACCACTACCATCATTTAAACAAATTAATTGGCTTTCATAATGTTTTCCACCGTTTAGATGTTGCAAAAAACATGTGGTGTTTATTTTACACGTTTACGCTTTTATTTAAATACTTTGTTTAAGGTAAACACACATTATATGGTTTAAGTATTTGTTTGCTTAGATTAAGTACAAAACGTTGTTAATTATTCTAAATCGCTGATCTAAAGCGCCTCACTACACGTTACTTTACACACGTACATTTCACTTGTGATAAGGAATCAATGATAAAGCTAGTATGAAACTTAAAGGTGTATTTTGCTATATAACATACGTTAACAAATTAGCATTACCTGTTTCTGGTCTGCAATCTGTTCAAGATTAATCTTCACAAACGAAGAAACAGCATATTTTCTTTATTTGACTTGCTGATTTACATCACACATTCGTCTTATAATAACTAAACCTCGCGTAACCTTCTATCTTCACGAAGTAAAATATTGCTAGAAAGCTGAATAAATTAGATACCTGTGCCGAATAAGAGATAGGTAACAGAAGTGTGTGTGGTCAGGGGAATAGATTGGATGTCGATTGATACGCTTACGTGCCAGCCTTTATGCCTGTAACGAATTCATTTGCTGACGCAGAAACAATGGTGGTTTATTTCTAGCAGTATTTTGTAGACTGGAATTTAGTTAGAACTTAATTGTGTTTGGATTACTGTAGGTATATGTTTGGTACAGCTATAAACTGGAAAGTTTTACAGTTTACAATATTGATTTATTTCGTAATTTATAACATCATTGCAGATCCAATGTGATGCTATGAAAACCTTAATAGTAGTAATAACAAAGAAAATGAAATGATGTATTAATCATGTACTTGGAATATCTATGTATGCACCTATAGTGTCACAAGGTCCAGGAGGTATTTGTGAAAGGTAAGAAGATATATTTTTTTAATTGAAGTGTATTTATGTAAGTTATGACTAAAGAGCGGTCTGATTAATCTTAACTGTTATTTCTTCTTCGGAGCCTTTGTTTCAATATTTATACATATATGTATATATTTAAATTAGGGGATTTCTATCTCGTTTAGTTTAGTTTCGAAGGAATAAAAACACAAGATATAAAGCGCACAGCTGGCTATCTGGCCGTTATCTAGAATTATAGCAAGTTGGATGCAATTAGATTGCTAGTGGTCTTCTAAAACTTTAAAATTTTATACACTAACCGTTTTGCGTTCAAAGTCAAGGTTCGTAAACTGCTGCTTGAGAGACTAGCTGAGTCTTCGCTAAATCCTCTCCTCCCCTAATTCTTAAATCTATGTATGTGTATGTAATATATTTGTGTATTGGTATTATTTATTCCTCTGTATCCATATAAGTAAGGTTTATATTTGACGGCGCATCCGCTAACACGAGACGTCAGGTTGACTTTTAACTGTCAAAGTCAGCTTAGTGAAGCGTCATGGTCGATGGTAGTAAGGGCGGCCATCTTAGGACACTCTTGTTCGAGACGTCGCCCGCGCACCACGCATGTGACGAATCGCTCCGCATCCAAGTGATCGATGGATCTAGTGCTTTATCTAAGTTGCTGTGGTGTTATCTAGACTGTACACTGTTTAATTATCTGGATATTTTGTTGATTTGATTCAGTGCTGATTAAATTACTGTGGGTACTTGTGACTTTCTCTGCTTACGACCACCTGCCTACCTACATCCTCACATACCTCACGCAAGATGAGTTCTGATGACGGCCCTCCTGCCCCGTCATCAGAAGTGGGATCGGATGGGGCTAGAATTGAGCGAGAAACACCAAAATCGAATGCAGAAAAATTGCTCAATAACATGGAAATGCTTTTATCTCGTGTTCTCGCCGCCCAGCCAGCGCCAAGTGTGAGTACTAACCAGGCAACACATTTCTTACCGTTTAACCCAGATGAAGAAGACTGTGACATAGATGGTTGGTGCAAAATTACCGAAGCCATAGTTCATAAAAAGCAATTGGAAGGAATAGATTTGCTCATGGCTCTTACCACCTCTTTAAAAGGACGAGCGGCTGCCTGTATCACCAAGCTAAACTTAGATGAAATGTCCTGGAGCATTGTCAAACAGACACTGTTGGCTAAATTTTCAAAACCAAAGCTTCTTCAGGACTATTTCGACGAAATATTGCGGTTCCAAGTGGGACCTAAGGAAACAGCGTCAGAAGCTGCCCTTCGTTTATGGAATTTAATCGAAAGAATACCTAAGGCTGTGATGCCCGAAGAAGTGGTGACTGGATTCGTTATTTCTGTGCTTAGTCGGAAGGACAGCCTTATAAGACGCGAACTGATTGCACACAATATCACAACACGCACTCAATTGTTCCGAATTCTGGGAGGTGTATCTCTCAAGCGGCGTTTAGACGGTGTCGAAGCAAACGAAGCTGAGGCGAAGCGTGTTCGTGCTGCCGAAAGGTTCACTGGCAGATGTAACTTTTGCGGGATATCAGGACACCGTTTCACGGAATGCCGAAAACGTCGTGACGCACAGGGATCAGTCGAGGCTCGTGACACTCCGCGTGCTTCCCGTCCGTTGGAGAAGATGACCGATGTAACGTGTTACACTTGCGGCAAGAAAGGTCATGTGACGACTAGCTGTCCCGATAAATGGAACGGTGGAAAAGCTGCGGCCAAGGAAGTCCACCATTGTGAGCATCGTCCTTCAAGAGACATTTTGACAACATCTTCCGGTGAGTCTGTACCTTTTCTATTTGACAGCGGATCGTCCTGTTCTTTAGTGAAGGAAAGTTACTATGATAAACTCTTGGGTACTGTGTGCAAAAATCTCGTCTACCTGAGCGGCATTGGAGGCGATGATATACAGTGTACGACTCAAACTCAGGCCGATGTTAAAATTGGTGATCGCTTAATTAGTTTACTCTTTCACGTGGTTTCTGACAATAATATATCTGAGCCTATAATTATTGGTAGGGATATCTTTGATCAGGGGTTAAGTGTAAAAATTGATAACGATAATCTTGTTATATACTCTAAACAACAATCTAATCTTTGTCTCGCGACATCAGATCTTCCAGATTTTTCAAAAATTGACACAGATTTGCAAGGACGTGATAAAGACATGTTGGTTTCCATATTGACCAAATACGCGAATTACTTTATCGAGGGTATACCTACCGAACGTGTGAAAACGGGAGTATGTGAAATTAAATTAGCAGATCCACATAAGGTTGTGCAGCGATGTCCTCATAAAAGAGCACCTATAGAAAAACAAATAATTAGGGAACAGGTTCAAAAACTACTAGACGCAGGGGTGATTCGAGAGAGTACATCCCCGTTTGCTAGTCCTATCGTTCTTGTGAAAAAGAAGGATAATTCCGATAGACTTTGTGTAGACTTTAGGGAATTAAATTCCAATACCATTCCTGAACATTATCCCTTGCCTCGAATTGAGGAACAAATCGACCAGCTTACGGGTGCTAATTTCTTTTCTTCATTGGATATGGCTTCTGGCTTCCACCAGATTCCTATCCACCCTGAGTCAGTGGAGAAGACGGCTTTCGTGACAAACGAAGGGCAATACGAGTATCTCGCCATGCCGTTTGGTTTACGAAATGCTCCATCAGTCTTTCAGAGATGTATCACAAGAGCTCTTAGTCATTTACAAAATAAACCACTTATCTATATGGATGACGTGTTATGTCATTCTGCGAACATCTCCGAGGGACTGGAGCGCCTTGACTCTGTTTTACGTGCGTTATCAGAAGCCGGGTTTACATTAAACGCAAAGAAATGTAAATTTATGAAACAACGAATTGACTACCTAGGATATACTGTACAATCCGGTGAGATAAGGCCCAATTCACGGAAGATTCAGGCATTGGCTGATGCCCCTGAACCTAAATCGGCTACAAATGTTCGCCAATTTCTCGGTCTAGCCTCCTATTTTCGGAAATTCATTCCTGAGTTCACGCGAATAGTCGGTCCACTATATCCTCTTACAAAACTTAAAGGACGAATTACTTGGACTATCGAACATGAAAAGATACGGCGCAAAATTATAGGTATTCTTACGTCCGAACCGGTGCTAACTATATTCGACCCAGAACTCCCGGTGGAGCTACATACCGACGCTAGCTCGGAGGGATATGGAGCAATCCTCCTGCAAAAGAAAAATGGTCTTCCGCACGTTGTAGAGTATTATAGCCGCCGTACAGCAGACGCGGAATCCCGTTATCATTCATACGAGCTGGAGACTTTAGCGGTCGTAAGAGCTGTAGAGCATTTTCGCCATTATTTATATGGTAGGCGATTTGTTGTAGTTACTGACTGCAATTCACTTAAGGCGTCGAAATCGAAGAAAGACCTAACACCCCGCGTTTACCGATGGTGGGCCGCTTTACAAGCCTATGATTTCGAAATTATATACCGCGAAGGAAATAAAATGGAGCATGCTGATTACTTGTCTCGAAATCCATTATCAGATTCTACTGTGCCTAGAACTCCTGTAAAACCTAAGTCTAAAACTGTCAATTATGTTGAATTACATCAGGGTTGGCTGTCAGTCGAACAGAAACGTGACGCAGAAATTCAGGACCTTATCGCAAAACATAATAGTAATAGCTTTCCCGAAACAGTAGGTCAAACATATGATGTTAGAGATGGCATACTCTACAGAAAGATTACTCGTAACAAATCAGTTTCCTGGCTACCTGTAGTTCCACGGTCGCTTATTTGGACACTGATTAATCATGTCCACAATGAATTGCAACACTTAGGCAGGGACAAAACGTTAGACAAGCTGTACGAAAAGTATTGGTTTCCCGATATGTCTAAATGTGTACGAAAATTTATAGATTCATGTATTGTCTGTAAGGCGTCGAAAGGTCCATCGGGCGCTCAGCCTGTTCAGCTTCATTCGATTCCAAAGGTACCCGTGCCCTGGCACACGATTCACATAGATTTTTCTGGGAAGCTGAGCGGGAAGAGTGATCGAAAGGAGTATTGCTCGGTTATAATCGATGCCTTTACTAAATACGTTTTACTTGAACATACTTTGTCAGTCGATTCTAAAAGTGCAATATGTGCCATTCAAAGAGCGGTGTGTCTCTTTGGAGCCCCGAAAAGAATAATTGCAGATCAGGGCCGTTGCTACATTAGCTCTGATTTTAAGAGTTTTTGTCAAGAGCATAAAATAGACCTACATTTCATCGCGACTGGTACGAGTAGAGCAAACGGCCAAGTTGAACGTGTGATGCGTACTCTAAAGAGCCTCCTTACTATCATTGAAAATGACCCTAACAAAACGTGGCGTGACGAATTGGGTAATATCCAACTTGCTCTCAATAGTTCTAAATCTTCCGTTACCAAATACTCACCATCAGAATTAATGTTTGGAATTCGTTCTAATTCTTTAGGAATGTCTAAGTTAAACGATGATAATATAGATCATGAGGGTCGCTTAGATTTACATTCGATAAGAACTGATGCATCAGCCAACATTTGCAAAGCTGCTGAATCTGATACCCTCCGGTTCAATCGTGGTCGGGCCACAATAAGACCTTTCTCTAAAGGTGACTTTGTATTTATTAAAAACTGTGAACGTAATAAAACTAAATTAGATAGGAAGTTTCGAGGTCCATATGTTATAGTAGAAATACTTGGAAATGACCGCTACGAACTTAAAAGTTTAGGTGGTTCTCAGAGAACTTATAAATACTCTCACGAGAATTTGCGCGCAGTACCCCAAGGACATATCGGTATGATCGAAGTAGCTACTAGTCTTTTAAATTGCGATGAGGCCGAGACGGCGTCGGAAGATGAAGAGAGTATAACTAATTTCAATCATGACGATGATAACTCTGACACCTTGACCGTATGCTCAAACACTGTTTCCGCTGATTCGAGGACGATCACAGTAGGTTCAGACACTCTCAGTGCATACTCAGATCCTGAGACTTGGGAAATTGACCACGAAGCTGAAATTCATACAGAGCAGGACGATTCATAGTCGTAGGTAAGTAGAGCGATCTGTAAGAATCTCTTTTCTGCCAAATAGTTAGACGAAAAATGTCGTCCGAGTCAGTATCAGATTGACTTGTCTCTGTACTTCTGGTTGATGAGACGAAATAGGTCGTCCGGGTCAGAGTCATTTAGGTTGACTGACTTGTTCTGGATTTTCTGCAGATTGTGGTAAGACGAATACTGTCGTCCGGGTCAGAGTCCTTTAAGTTGACTGACTTGTTCTGGGTGTCCTGCAGATTGTGGTAAGACGAATATTGTCGTCCGGGTCACATCCACTGAAAGATTGACTTGTCTGATAGAGCCAATTGTTAACAGTTAACTTACTAGGCTTTTTAAGTGACGAGGCTGTGTCATCCAGCTTTTGGTAGCGAGACATTCGCCTTAAGCCTTAGGCATCGTAGCGCATTGTGATAATTGTAATTAGTCGTCCGTCAGGATGCCGAACGGACTATGTACGATTGCAACTCATTGTTTCAGAAAATCGCCCGAGGACGGTCGAAGGTCAGTCCGGCCGTGACGGCGCATCCGCTAACACGAGACGTCAGGTTGACTTTTAACTGTCAAAGTCAGCTTAGTGAAGCGTCATGGTCGATGGTAGTAAGGGCGGCCATCTTAGGACACTCTTGTTCGAGACGTCGCCCGCGCACCACGCATGTGACGAATCGCTCCGCATCCAAGTGATCGATGGATCTAGTGCTTTATCTAAGTTGCTGTGGTGTTATCTAGACTGTACACTGTTTAATTATCTGGATATTTTGTTGATTTGATTCAGTGCTGATTAAATTACTGTGGGTACTTGTGACTTTCTCTGCTTACGACCACCTGCCTACCTACATCCTCACATACCTCACGCAAGATGAGTTCTGATGACGGCCCTCCTGCCCCGTCATATTATTATAATTACTGCATATTTATATATATGTATTTAAAAGTAATATAGCATTTTTGTTTTCACTTCCCCCTTTTATTATCGCTTTTCCTTAATTTTTTTTTTTATTCACTACTCTCTTTTCTTTTACGCACCTACTTCTGTATTTCTCTGCACCCCCCTATGGTTGACTGGTAGAGAATGCCTCAGGCATTAAGTCCGCCATTGTACATATTTTGTATAAGAAGTATAAATAAATAAATAAATAAATAAAATGCAAAGCTTAGGTAAATTTTATCAAAGTGTCAATATCTTCATTTATCAGGATTACTTTTATAGAATTTAAGAAAACGAATCTTTATTAGCAAATTACTTTCTGTAGCTCGTGATGGATGTGTATCACTTTTGTATGTACTTTGCAAGTTTACACTACTTATAAATAAAATTAAAGAAAAATTCATAACTTCATATGGCCAAAATTGATTTCATCCGAACATAAGTCAACAGAGTTATAGGTGTGATAACGAACAAACGTAAGTTTTCGTAAACAATGCGTCTAGTCACATACACACAAGCTATTAAAGGTGAGTGCGAACTATGAAGATAAGAGTACCTACATGTAAACATAATGTATTCTTTTGTCAACATGTGGGTGTCGTAAGGTAGCTGTGGAAACGAGCTTGTTATCTGCCGAGTGCTTGTCACGAGCCTGTCTTTGAGAGCTCAATTACATGGACTTTCTTACTCTTGCTTTGTAATACCCGAAATATAATGGTGTGTGTTAATGGAATGTTTACCGCCATTAGTGTGTGTCGGTGGAGTAAATTATCCCAATTAGTAGAGTAAGTTTGATTTAATCGCTGTGAGGTGTAAGTCATTTATCATATTGTGAAAACTACGAATTATTATACCAAAAACAAATTATCGTATAGATTATGGATGTATATTTGAGTTGATTGTTTTTGTTTTAATACGTAGGTATTTTGCTACGCAACAACTTTTTGCTTTGCCACCTGTTTTTGTCAATGCTCTCTCTCTTTTCTACTTTTACTGGGCATATTCAAATTTCTTTTATTACAACAACTGCGTAAATCCCTACACTTTTTATTGGAAATGTCTTGATTTTTGTTTGGTTTATATTGTTTACTTTATGTTCTCATTTTTTTCTTTGTCATTATGATTTTTAAGGTTTTTTTAGAATCGCATTGTATTGTCTTTAATGGTGTTATAAACTACGACATAAACAAATAAATATTTTTTTTAAATATGGCTAAGAAATAACATCAATAGGAAAACTTATTTACAAGATAACAAAAAAGAAAAACTTTTTTTTAATAATGGCGACGTTTCGAGTTTCGCAGACATTCAATTCATATGTACAGAGACAACCAGACTCAGAACAAGCATTTGTAGAACGCACAAATTCTTACCCTACGTGGATTGAACCCGCGACACGTCGCACATAGTGGTACTTGGCGTGGCGACCTGTATAACTCGGCTATCCGTGCAACCAAAACCGATTTGTATTAAAATACAACTCTATCAGATTTTTATAGAGCTGTATTTTTAATAATGGACTATAAGATAAGTAGTTACTGTATTAATGATAAGGAAATTCATTTACCTACTATTTCACTGTTTAGTATTATTTAATACTGAACCTCTTACTGTACACTGTACCCTTACCATTAAGAACAATCCATTCTAACTGTGGAATAAAACGCCAGCAAACAACCAACCTCTTAGCCCAAACGCACATAAGTACTTTCCCGTTTCATAGTGGCCAAAAATAACGTATGTATTCGAAAACATCGGTGAAGGTCAGCAATGTTATTTGCGTTTGGGTCAGCTTATTACTACACACACTAGGTACAGTAAAACGGGGTGATTAGAGATTGAAGGGGTGAATAGAAATAAATATATATAAGCTGCTTTCGGAGTGTCGCATAAGTTTGTTTACATGAGTTCTGTCTACTTGTATTTTATCACACAGTTTCATTCAGGATTCTTTCCTGAAATAATATTTTTGTCTTGTAAAACTTGCAAATCTTAAGAAAAACTGTGTTTTTCTTCACCCCCAAAAAGGTCTTTATTCACTTCATTTTACGGTATTCGAAAACATCGCTTATCGGTAAAGGTCAGCAATGTTATTTGCGTTTGGTCAGCTTTGTCTACAACACACTCTAGGTATACTCCTAAGTGATCAGTTTCAGTAGATGTTTATCATGCCGCACGACAGGTAATCGATACGGGCTTGTTTTTGTTTACTGTTTATCCACAACTATAGAATAGGAACTTAATCTAATGCCTAGAGTTTTCTAAGCTTTGTTAGGGCTGACTTCCTGTTTTACCGATGAAGAATGTAATAGAAAACAGTGGATAAATATTTTGAAACTGTTATACGTAGCGGTGCTGCTGGATTATTATTGGTCCCTATACATATTATTACATTCAATTATATTCCGTAGAGATTTAAATAAAAAATAAGTGAAAACCAGATCTCTTATCTAGACCATAAAGATCAGATAGTGTAAAGTAATGTTAAAAGGATTTAATTGAGCTTGCAACAAATAATGCGTTCTACAATTCTGGCATGCCATTTGATCTAACTTTTGTCTAAAAACATTCTTTATTCACCTATAAAAATATTACATATCAAAATCGGCTGCCTGTACTTTAAAACTACTTTTCAAAAAAAAAATAATGCAACAATGTCTCATTCAATATTTTTTTTTACGAATTCTACACGATCGCTGCTCAAAATCGGATCCTTTTAATCAGTTCCAATTACTTAGAACAAAGGCAGTTTGTTTTCAGCCAACACAAAGGATTTATTCAAATAAACTATAAAAATAGAGCTTCATCCAAACTAGTATCGAAACGCAACAAAAGATAAACAAATAGAAGTATTTTTATGCAAAATACTGATAAAGTACCAATCTGAAGTTGACGAATTACGTAAACAATGCTGTTGCTAATCAGAATGCACGAAATTCGCGGGAAATTTAAATAAGTATGCAACTACAACATTGTACTGCCACAACCATTAAATACCTGCTAATAAAAGTGTTTGGCGCTTAATATCCATAATGTAGCATAAATTAGGGCCGTCAAACATCTACTTCGACCCGCGTAGAAATATGTCAAGGTCTTTTCCTATGTTACGTAGTAAGCTAGCAGGTATAGCTGTACTTATGTACCTAAGTATTGAGATCCCTAACTGGTTAACTGTCTTCTTAAACAAACACTGACCTATGTTACAAATAACCATTTTAGAAAATATTGATTATCATAGTATCATAGCTGGTTATAGATAGGCAATGCAAATAAACGTAGTAGAATAGGCAATAAAAATCGAATGCCGGCTACGCATGTGCGGCGCTCGGGACCGGAGTGAAGTTAGCCGCGGGCCGCGCGCCCGAGGTCGAACGCCGACGGAAACAGCCGAGCAGTACCGAACCAACCTCGTACTGGCACTCACGCTCGCCCGGTCAACGCATTATTGACCATTTCCTGCGATAATTGCAACAAAATAACATAGACTGTTCACAAAACTGCCGATAATATAAGAGTTTTACGTTATATAGTGTTATGCTGTGACTCAGTGACATAATAAACATTGTGTAGAACTACAACGCATCTTGTGTTATTAGTATGAATGTTATAAACATAGACTCGTTAACAGTGGCTAATCGAATGCGTTAATTAAGGAGACTAACGAAGAACTGACAGTGTGACATCGTCTGGAGGAGGTCGATACGTAACAAAGAGAGTCGCCGGCTTTGATGAAAGTTCCATTTGTTCGTAATAAGAAAATGCCTACAACTGTCCACGAAAACATTGCTTTACTCAACATGATGTCATCAGACAATTTCGAAGACGAATTAAAAAGCGTTCAATTACATTTCCCATCAAACAGACGATTGCAAAACGACGGCGCATGCGTGGAGGAGAGGGTGAGGACTTCCCGCGGGGACCTGCTCGTCGCGGTCCGCGGGGACCGCAACAAGCGCGCTATCATCACCTACCATGATCTTGGACTCAACTATGCCGCCAACTTCCAGGCTTTCTTTAATTTTATTGATATGAGAGCTTTAATGGATAAATTTTGTATTTATCATGTAACCGCGCCGGGCCAGGAAGAGGGCGCTCCGACACTGCCAGAAGATTATACTTATCCTAGTATGGATGCATTGGCTTCCCAAATAGATTTCATTCTCGGACATTTTGGGATTAGATCCTTCATCGGTTTTGGAGTTGGTGCAGGCGCGAATATTTTAGCGCGCTATGCTCTTGTCAGCCCTCAAAAGGTAGACGCACTAGTCTTGATTAACTGTACATCGACTCAAGCCGGCTGGACTGAATGGCTTTACCAGAAAATAAACACTCGACAGTTACGATCGAGCGGCATGACACAAGGGGCGCTCGATTACCTAATGTGGCATCACTTCGGGCGCAGCACTGACGATCGTAATCACGACCTAGCTCAGGTTTACAAAGAATGTTTCTCGCACGTCAACCCCGTCAACCTAGCTATGTTCATTGACTCGTATTTGCGTAGAACGGATCTGAGTATCTCGAGAGACACGCACTCTATAAAGGTGCCGGTGTTGAACGTGACGGGCGCGCTGTCGCCGCACGTGGACGACACGGTGACGTTCAACGGTCGCCTGGACCCGTCGAAGACGTCGTGGCTGAACATCTCTGACTGCGGCATGGTGCTGGAGGAGCAGCCCAGTAAGATCGCGGAGGCGTTCAGGTTGTTCCTGCAGGGCGAGGGCTACTGCAGGTAGTCGCGTTCCCGACACGCGACTCGGACGCTGCGCAGCTAACTTAGAATGCACACGATGCTTTCACGCGAGCTTTAAACACTGTTGTAGACACATTGACGTTGTAGAGGAAAACATGTTGTTCCTTGTTTTTAGATGTTTATGAAAATAAATTTATTTTGTGGCTTAATCTGGCTTTTCCTACACCTTTCTTGTAAATATTGACTCTACTTTTTTACACGTCTGAACACTTAGTAACTTAAACAATGTGATTAAATTTCACAACATTAAATTCATGGTATCAGGGCCTATTGAAGCAAAGCTAGACCAAGAATATAAATAGGGTCATTAAAAGTAAAGCTCTACAATTATTTTAATACTGTAATCACACAAATGAGCACTTCTAGATTACTTGAGAGCTAAATGTATAATAAGAACCATAACAAAGACACTTAAACAGTTTCCAAATTGAATTCATTTAAAGACAGATATAATCCAAATTAAGTTAAGGGGGCGTAAAATTATGAGCCGTTTTCAATTAGTGACAATTTTGGGGTTCTCAAAATATCTTCTTTTCCATTTAAATGTAATTTTCAAATGGTATTGTGAGGATCGGTTTGTTGTCCCGTCTTTGCGAGTATAATAAATTTGTGGGAGCCAACGTAAGCCGATTTATGTTTGAAACAATTATTGTGATAAAGCTTATGGGTTTTATTAAAAAGGCTTTTATGTTCCTTCTTTTGTTTTTGTTTGGGATAGCTATTCAACTGGAACATTGTTTATGGGTGCGATGTTTAAAGTTATTAGGGTAATATCTCGAAGTTTTTTACCATCGCGAATAACATTTTCATTGTATTGTTGGATATTATGACACATCCTAATGAAAAATCCCTGTATAAATATAGAAATTAATAATATGTACAGCCCTTCACTAACAGTTATATAATAAACTTACGTCCTCTAGTAGTTTGCCACAGTACCATTACAAATGTTATCAAATATTTTGAATATTAAAGTACATTCCTAACAAACCTACTTTTGAACACATACGTATACAAAAGTAAATAGAAACGTACATAACATTACAACTCCGAGCAATTTAGTGAAAAAACCTCCTTTATTCCCTTCAGTAATATTCAATAGTCAGTAGTATTCATTTTATTATCTATTCAGCAGAAATAGCGAGTATTTGAACGTGTACAGTGTACATAACAATTTGTTTTACGCTTTGTTAGTTTAGGAATACTGTTCATAGTTGATTTGCACCTTATATTGCGAATTGTACTGAAGGTAGATCGAGGTAGGCAGCTTGTATTGTAGAGTCATTTGTCATACACTACACTGTGTATTTAAGAAGGTTTACTTTCACCTTATTGTAACTTTTTCTTTTCAGGAGCATACATGAATTCTCGTCTCGTAGAATTCCTAAAATATATCTATTGTACTTTTTTATTTTCTATACTTTGAGAATTCACACATCACAGAAAAATGCAATGTTTACAATACGATTTAACTACACAACAATTCGCATTACTTTGACAAAGAAACTTCACGTAAGAATAAAAAAAGTATCATAACATGAAAGTCTGTTTTATTGCAGCCCACACTACAAGCCGTAGGGTGAACCTAGTGTCACAACAGTTCACTGATCCCGAGTATGGATCGAAGCCCTTCTTGGTAACTTAAACATTCAACAACTGCATGCCATGTTGTTATGTCACAAACGTTCAACTGTAATTACGTTCATTGTGAGTTTATTTATAGAATATGCTTTATTTGTTTGAAATTTACATTGAAAGTAACTGTTTTTCAATTGTTTTTTATTGTATTTTGCACTTCTTGAGTAGGAACTTATTATATCCTACTAACATTATGAATGCAAACGTTTGTAAGTATGGATCGAAGTCGTGGGCAACATATTAATATAGTATTATATAATGTTAGAATGGTATGGTAGAGTCTTTGACATTCGATATTATGGTATATTATATACCTAACATAATAACTATAATATTTCATGACTTTCACACAACGCCATCTAGTCTTAAACTAAGCCGAACTTGTATTATGAGTAGGTACTAGACAACTGATAAACACACTTTCATACTTCTAAGTACAAATGTTATTGATAAATTACACCCAGACACAGAATAAATGTTTTTTTTTTTTTAAAGACTAAGGAATCTAATCCTTGTATCGCGGGGGGTTTCTCACATTCAATTTACATGCAAAAAGACACCTAGACTCAGAACAAGCCTTTGCGGATCGCACAAATTCTTGTCCTACGCGCGGATCGAACCCGCGACACCTTGCGTACTACTTGCGAGGTAATTGGCGTGATGACCTGTACCATTCGGCTAGCAGATGATCATGCTCATAACATCATCATTTGTCCTGGTGGGAATCGAACCCACGACCTCTGGTATAGCAGTCAGGGCCGCTAACCACTAGACCAAAAGGCCTGTCCGGTATTAAGTATAGCATATATTAATAATTCTCGCAATACCTAAATCAAGCTTTTTCTCCTTTCTCCTACTTTTGCTGTCCCTGACAGGGACTATAATGAGTTTGAATGAATTATAAAATTTGTCACCTATAAATATAACATTATAGTAGGTATGCAATAAAGAATTGAACTAAATTAAATCAAACTTAAAAGTTGTTGTGCAAAACGTTTTTTTTATCCAAGAGCTACTCGTATTTTTCCATATAACCTCTTGTCGATAGAGTGGCCGATTATTTATATAAATAAATACATATTTATAAACGACGCGTACTGTAATTTTAAACTATCATTCGACGAATAAAATTTTAAGTCGTTTAGAACAACCCTTTCCACGAGTGTTCATGCGAGACTCTACCTTTCGATAGTTTGTTGAGCTATAACTAGATGGCGCTAGTTGACTGTGTCTGACTATTGTATCTCTTTAGCACCGCAAGATTTTCGAATACTCAACTTAGAGGTAAGTAAAGAATTTATGATTTGGTAATTAACTTTAGATTATCTTAGATATTGTTTGGTTGGGTTTGAAGCTGTTTAATAATATTTCTAATGATTATATGAATAGAAATTGGCGTGAAACGAATAATAGTTGATTTTGTGACCTATATTCAGTAGTAAAGTTTTCCTTTTAAGTTTTTACTAGATATAAATTAGGATTAGATAAATAGACGGCAAAGATCACAATAGTTGTGAACTACTCTACATAACTTCTGGTTACGAGTCGTGGGATCAATTCCCGAATCTAAGAAACTGTATTGTTTGCTCTATTTTTATTTTTAAATGATTTAGGCCTGTTATTAAAATCGAATACTCCTGGTTTAGTTATAATTATATGGATATCCAAATAATTATAACTAAACCAGGAGTACATATGAGTATACATGAGCTTGTCTATACAAAGAAATAACATAGTACCTACAGAAAAGCATAAAATTCTTGATAGAATTAAAACATAAAGATACCTACTTCTTTTGTTTTATCTGAGAGTAACAGGAGTAAATGGAACACATAGTTATCTTTGTTCCAAAGTCAAGTGAATCACCGCGGAGAGTCTTTTAAAGGCTATGCTTTGTGCGCCAGAACCGATACAAAAAACACTCCAAAGCTGTAATTAATTTTCGATTCGCGCTGAACGCTCCATTCGTGTTTTTGTTTGAGAGCATTTTTCCGTTTTTTCCTGAACAAACGTGGACGTTCGCCCCCCGATAGGGGAGGCAGGGGTAAAAGGGGGTGGGGAGGAGTTTGGCTAGTTAAATGGACTCGCCGCGGAAAAAGAGTATGGGGCACCCCAGTCTCCCCTTCTACTGACCACTGGATGAACGGATTATGAAATATTTCATCGGAAAATAAAACTGAAAAAATATTACCGCCGCCGTCTGAGAGAGTATTCTTCAGGGGAGCTAGTTATAACTTCGAATTATCTGCGCCGCGGATAACTTGATTAATGCTTGAGTCGAACAATTTTATACTTTTAACATAGTTCTCAACATGTTTTTCTAACAAAGGTAAGTTGTTTTTGTAGTTCGTTTAAATGGGTTTTTACAATGTAGGAACTAGGGAGCCGTATGCTTTTGTAAGTTTCACAGTTATTTTATTCGTTAAAATATGTTCCATATATTTTGAGTCTTTAATAGTTGCGTCATCATGTTATTCGGGGGGTGTCCGCCGTTCCAGTAGTCATCGGCGCTGGGCTCGTGTGTGTGTGGGAGGTTACTCCCCCAGTCACGTGGCGATGCAACGTGCCTACATATTTACATACTACATCTGGGTGTACGTACAGTGTTCGTACATGTTATTTTTGAGTGGCACGTCGATTTATCCGGTTTTTTGGATGTGGTAATTACACATACAGCCTAGGTATGTATTGATTAGTTGGGCTCAAAATCAAAATACACATTTCGTGTACTACATACCTACTTGGAAGACAGTTGGTGTAATGATTTGATTGTCATCTTCAAGAGACGTGGTAGCAGATAGATCATAGAATACCTAGATAGGTGCTATGTCCATGTTTCAATGAACCATAGTTTAATACGCCATGTTTTACTACAGCTAAGTACAGTCATACCTAGATTTCCGTTTCTTTATATTACGTGTAAAATAAACAACTTCCCAGAAAGTAATATTTACGGCCTTTTATCTTTTATTCTCATCGCAGCAATAATCAATATGTTTAAGTACGTTGAATTTAAATTTAAGGAAATAAAAAAAAAAACATTTCAACCGTTTCAATTTACTTTTTTGAACTTGTACTTCTCTGAATTTTGTTTTTCTCTTATCGCGAAACACGGACATGCCATAACTATAAGCGATGATCAAATTAATTGATATTCGAGTAATCCGTCACGATTCCAGTTCATAAAATGTATGGGATTGTTAAGTGATGAATGATATAAATTGTAGAGGCAATAGTAGACAATCAATAAAATTAAAGTTATTGACAGTTTTTAAGTTTTTTCGTTTAAGGAATGAGCTAGGACAATGTGTTTCATACTGCAAATGTATGTGAAAATACATAGACTTAATCTTTTGGTTTTGCTTTTACGGCTTTACCACTTACCTCGTGCAAAAAGAGGATTTAGGTTGAAAAAAGCCAGTTGAATAAAAATGTTAGTGCTAAAAATAGCCAAAATTAATGAAAAACTGATTATAAAATTTGTAAAACCTTTACAAAAAATAAATAGGAACGAAGGTACTTAACGTAACTTAAAATGAAATATGAAAGCGGTTCCAGAAAAGATAATCAACCCGCTCTTGCCAAGAATGTCGTTAAAGACATCTAAAAGATTGTATCGTAGGAGGAAATAGAACTCTCCTTTATAAATACTTACAATCTATGAATTATTATGTATAAATGTTGTGCACGCCTGTAAGTGATGTATTTACACAGAACTGAAGACCTGTGATAACCAATTATTATTATTTTTGTAAATATGTCGTTGGTGTGCCTTATTAAATAAAAAAAAAAAAGGAAAAATGAAATGTCTTTGCTACTTTAAAAAAGTTGTAGATATAAGAATCTACAACTTTTTTAAAGTAGCGTGTAGCGTATGTGGTGCTATGTGTTTAAATTGAGGACTTGGGTATTTAAAAAAATTACAGTCCGTCAGTAAGATTCAAAAGAATTAGGACTTGTATATTTTATTTTATCGCGTAAATTAAATGGCGACGATACAGTGATTTGAAATTTCGTGACGTGTGACGTCACATGTAAATGCACGTTTAATGACACGTGATATTGCTTCCTCCCAGTTTTGATTGAAGAGAAAACATGCATCCATTTTCTTTAAATCTATCTGACGGACTGATTCGATTTTATTATACAAATACCCAATTGCGTTGTGCTTGTACTTTCCATACTGCATACGAAATTTTCATCAGCTTGCCAAAATATGAAAAACCATTTTTTTTTTTAACAATGTGTGTACGGTTGTGTGTACGGTAATGGTTTAAAATATGACTCAAGGCTGTTAAAACAGGAACTGGAATACGCTCTTTAGATGCCTAGGTATACACGAAAATAAATCCTAGTCAAGTTAATAGAAAACAAATAAACGATTTTATACTTAACTATAAAACAGATATTCGTGGAATCATAAATTAAAACCCGGTCAGAAAACAAATGACCGTCGAATGTTGATAACAAATGAATACGGTTACAATGTCAAGGAACCCGCCATCAATAGTATTCAGAGCGCCTACCACCACCTCTTAGGCCGACCACACACACTCTGGAATTCAGAATCTGAAAGTCTGTTCTTTATTACAATCCAAACCACTTTTAAGTAACAATTGAGTAATATTAACATACTTTTTACATATTTGCAATAAAGAACCTTCTTTCAGATTCTGAATTCCATAAGGCCGGCCTTAAAGTAATATCATTTCAGTTGTGGGAGAGGGACACCGCTCTACATAGTGTAGTGCAGTGTCACGCTTCCACAAATGAAATAATATTACTTTAGTAAGGCGATAGGTTGGTACAGATATGTTGGCTCACCCTTCACAATGTTTGGCTAATAATAACTGTTTGGCTATGATAAGAAGCTTACTGTAAATGTGTAATATTCATTGGGAATCATCCTTTTTATAACATTATTTATAGAGGTGTTTGTACCTAATTATGCTTCAGATTTCGGAATTAAATTATTGTGTGTTGTATTTTAGTAGGAATGAGGAAAAGTTATAGTTTGTTGAAGATGTAAATGAAAGTTTGTGTATAGATTAGCTGCACAGGTCGGTTATTTGAATTAAATAAATATTCTACGACTTTCACACAACGCCATCTAGTCGCAAACTAAGCAGAGCTTGCATTGTGAGTACTAGACAACTGATAAACATACTTATATATTTCTAAATACGTAGGTAGATATTAATAAATTACACCCAGGCAAATGGTCGTGCTCATCACACAAAGATTTTTCCTGGGTGGGAATCGAACCCACTAGACAAAAATCCCAGTCAAGTGCCATTCAAGCCATTTAAAATGTGCTTTCTTTCTTTTGTTTTCAATATTTACTACTGAATAAACGGTGTTGTGCATTGCAATGTTGCTTAGTAAGACTAAAAAGTTTTTAGTGGTACATTGTCGGGACAAGAACAAAGTAAAATGCGGCGCGCGTCTGACTGCACGGATATTCGAGTGGTCACCATGGTGAATAGGTCACCACGCCAATTACCAGTGTATGCTATGTGTCGCGGGTTCGAACCCCGCGTAGAACAAGAATTCGTGCGTTCCACAAATGCTTGTTCTGAGTCTGGGTGTCTCTGTGCATGTGAAGTGAATGTTTGTGAAACCACCCGCTAAAAAAAGCGTCTGGAATTACTACAGTTACTACATACCGTAGTTTCATCACATTCTTTTTATTGGTTTACAATAAGAGAAAACATATCTACAGATAATCTTTAATATTGGATCATGTAACGAATAAACTTAACTTGATTAAAAAAACCTTTTGATGTATTAATTAAATAATTATACTGCTGCTGCTGTACCTGTCAAAGGAATCTTTTACAATATTTGGACAATATCGAGTGCACTGGAAGCCGAGCAATATCGAAAGAGCGGGATCCCGGGATGCCGGGATTCCATGCCGGGATCGCGTTCCCGGAATGTCTCATATTGGAATCTGTCCCGGGGCCCGTAGCTACAATGTTGCGTTTTTACTTTGCGCTCCTTTGACTTATAATATTAAAGTCTTGTTCAAATAACTCTGTAATACTCTACTGTACATTTAATGAAAGAATTTAATAATATTTATGTTCTTTTGTCCACTTGTAGTAAGGATAGTGCTGAGAATTTAAACTGGTTCAACTGTAGTCCGAGTTAGACTGGTTTTTGTAGGGTAGCACGTTGTATGACTGTTATTCTTTCTTTTATACTATCTGAATCTTTTTCGTAGTTTCATATTGAGATGGGTATCACGTAGGTACGACATTGAGGAGTAATGAAAGAAATACCTTTGAAATAAGTACTAAGTATTTTGAATATTATAGCTTTTTTAAGACAGCTTTTTTAAGACAGTGACAATCAGAATCTTCTTCTTGCCATATGGTTGATTTACAACCTGGTATCAGAGTCTTTCCACCAAGTTATAATAACTTTGATATACGCTCATGAATTTGAAAAGACATAGGTGCGTACCGGGATTTGAAGCCACGGTCTCTGTCGTTGCAATCCAACGGTTATACCACTAGGCTATCATTTTTAAAAGAATGCTTGATGTAGATACATACTTTATATTTTTTTTAGGTATTATATGAATAAAACAAAAATACGCGATAAATAGATTTATTTTACATGAAACAGATTCACATAGATACTTAAGTATTCGTTATTTACACAATACAATTATATTGTCATAAAAACATTTATTAAAAATTGACTAGAGTTCGTAAATTATCTACAAAATGTATGTACAAATGTAAGCTCCGAATTAACATAGATATTACACATCAGTCTGACTAGATATAACTATTTACACATTTAACTATGCCCCACGTATATCTAACTACTGTGAACAGCTATAACGAGCCATGTATTCATTAGGGAGGACTCCTTCGTGTGAAATTAGCGGGAATAATCGGGTCACCCTAACACAATGGTGAATGGTGGAAAGATGGGATTGTGTCGCTGCGTTTGGGAGTAGTTTGCGGAACAGGTAATCAAGTTTTTAGCAAGTAAAAGTGGATATAGTGCTCCTGTGTTGCTTTAAAAATTGTCTTACACTAGGGTTAATATCTACACGAAGTATAAAACTAAGTCGCCGTCCTTATGTATGTTTTGATCTTTAAAACGCAATGGAAATTGATGCGGCCTTTTTTAATGGAATGTTTCAAAAGGTAGATTTGTATGTATAATAAGTCAGTATTGCACCCGTGCAAAGCTGGGGCGGGTCGCCAGGGCTTTATAAAAGATGAACACACCATGACAAACCAATTAATGTTATATTTTAATGAGCTTCTAGCGTTTTTCCTTTGTTTTTTATGACTATAAAACTGTGAATTGTTAATACATATATAAACAACAAACCTGCTATCAATTCCTTCAAGCGAAATTAAGTATTCAAGTCTCAATTTAAAAGAAAAGACTATCGAATTCAATTTACATATCTACCTACTCTACCTAGTAAGCGTCTAAGTGCTTTTGGGCACTTAGTTGTTCTAAGACACAAGAATTAAATATTCATGTAATTGTACAAGCATTAGTATGATATTTAAGTAGTACCAAGATCGCTACGCACATCTTTACTTCTTAAGTAGAGATAGGTATAAGTATATATTTTGCATACATTTTGAAGTTTGCAATATGTATTGCTTTTCCTGGCCTGTTGACGGGACTCTTGGTCTAGTGGTTAGTGGCCCGACTGCTATACCGAAGGGTTCGGTTCCCACCCAGGATAAATGTTTGTGAGATGAGCATGATCATATTTGTTCTATGTCTGGGCGCAATTTATCTATAATTTGCATGTATTTAAAATTATATAATTATGTTTATCAGTTGTCAAGTACTCATAACAGAAGTTCCTCTCGTGTACTTTATTTAACTAGATGGCGTTGTGTCAATGTTTATAAGGAACGTTTCCTTGTGTAACATCAAATTCTTTCATCTTTAAGACGGTGATAATACAAGACCCATTCGAACACTAAACTGTTCATCAATGTTAAAAGTTATCGTCCTAATGAAAACACGGCTCAAATCGACAATTATTATTTAAAAACGACAAAAATTACAATTGGTATACATTAATTAGTATTGGTTTATTATTAAGTAGGTTATCAAACATTCAGTAGTATACTTATTATATAAAATTAGTCCAGTAAAGATCGCTAAATGTTTATCGTAAAACAGAGGTAGTAGCAGTTGTGTGAGCGAGACAGAGCGCTACACATAGTATAGTGGCGTCTCGCTTCCACAACTGCAAAAGTCTTACTTTAAAAGTTAGTGGTAGACCCTTCAGGTCCATTATGACGTTTAAAACCAGAGAGTAAAAAAGGGCAGTGAGATTTTCGTAAAGACCCATTTTTACTAATATTACTATGGTAACTAATGATTGCCCCAAACATACATACGACCCAGCATATTAAACTGCCATTGTTGTCTCTGCTAATTATGTATGCGCTTAATGAAATCATAATCAATCATTCTTTGTTTACCCGAAACCTAATTCCCGTAGAATTAGGGGAAATTGCATAGGTATAGTGATATTAGTATCAGCACCTAACAGGTTTAGGCACCGTCTATACTCATCTATCATCTACTCATTTATCACTCGTATGTAAAATATCCAGGATTGATTTGTTTAGCTAACATTATATTGAACAGTTTTCACAATATATAATATTTTGGTATTTTTATAATGTTTAAACAGCATTTGCAATGTGCACCTTCCTATTGATCTAGTCACGATTTCAATTTTACAATTTGAGTGAAGTCCAATCTACCTATATTTGATTTAAAAAAGTACTTAGTACATGATGCCACTTTTAAACCTCTTTGGATCCTAATATTAGTTGTTTCATTTTGCTAATAGGTAGATATTCGTAAAAAATGCTAGATTGGCACAAAATTGAGATGGTAAACAGTCATTGTATTATGAGGTACATAAAAAGCATTCGTTGTAAAATTAGGCTTAACAGTGCTGTAGTCAGGCAGTGATTTATTGCAGTTTGGCACTCGTAACTTACACTTAAAACTTTCAGTCATAAACAAACACGAATATAATGATAAAATATTCGCAAACGGTACGACAAATAACAATAAATCATACAAATTCGCGAAATAAATAGCACCTAGGATACACAATTTGAGCGTTATAATCAGAACTAATTTAACACAGTTTCAATATGAAATATGCTTAACAATATAAATTTAAAAACCTCTATCGTTTGGAAGAAATAAAAAAACGTCGTCTACATTAATTGAACACCCTATATGTTAAAAACGATGTTACAAATTACAATATCGAGGACTTGGGTACAGTCTGACCAGTGGTGACAGTTACGATGTTGTGACGGTGAGGGTAGGCGCGGGTGGGGACGCGCTAGCTGTGCTCGTGGTGAGTCCGGGGCGAGAGGGAGCCGGGGCCGGACTCCGCGCTGGAGTCCCCGGCGTACACCTCGGAGAGCCCGCCCGCGCTCCCGCAGCCGCCGCCGCTGCCGCTGCCGCCCCCGCTGCCTGCGCCAAGCATACGCGAGGTGAGAGTGCTCTTTGCTAGATAGGACATTTTGTGAGGTCAGGTTTTGATTGTCAAGATAGTTTTCTTTTTGAAAGGATGATAGTAGCCGTAGAAAACTTGTCTGAAAACTTGTGCTTATTATCCTACAGGGGTACAATTTTGGGATGAAATCCTCTATGCTTGGTTGAATAATTCAATTATTGAGATGTCTGTTAAAAGTAAAATCATTTTCGGGATATTACTGTAGAGAGAAAGAGAGAGAGATATGAAGGACTCTTAAATATGGCTGTGATAGCTTTCTATCCACTTTCTCGGAAGGGATCGAATGCTGACTAGGGAAACAATCCTTTTTGGCTAGTCGTATACAAGGCCTGCCTTGTGATAATTACAGCCCACCTAACCTTGTCGACACACTACGTTTTCCAGCTACCACCGTGCTCCATTGTACACCATACATACCGTGGTGCGCGAGAGGCACGCAGTACGACGTGGGAGCGCAGTGTCGCGGGCGCACCTTCTCGTACCGGCTCAGCTGCTGCAGCTCGCACTCCGACAGGTGCTTCTCCACTGTTACACATACCATACTATTCAACAAACAATGTATATTCCAATAATTTTTGACATCTATTTCGCTATACGATCACATAAATTTGTGCTGAGATTTGGTGTTTAATTGAGTTTAGGTTCTGGTCTGTAGTTTGCCTGGTAATCTATCCTAAAAGGCTGGTGACTTAATTCGGAAGACAGTTAAAACCTCTGTGGTAGATAACAAAGCAGACATTAAATAAAAAAATACCCCGAGAGTCGCCATTACTCGTACTCTCCTCAGAATTTTCACTAAGTTTTCTGAAATTCACGGCCATTCAAAAGATTGAGCTCTTGAATATAAAATGACCTAAAATGTTTCTGTTTCCATAACGGAAACTAAAAAAAGCTCTTTTATCCTCATATGAGATATATTCACAAGGTTATGATGCCGTTCGCTTCGTGAATCTGGTTTTGATTTCCGCTGGGACTCAATATTCTTTATGACGAGACTCCAGTTCTGGATATGGCTTTAAAAATAGATGTAATACCATATGTATGGAGATGATAGTTAAACAGAACAGAGCGAGTTCAATCTTGAGGTAAAAGAAAAGTTTGAGAAATAAATCGCTGATATTTTGTCAGCAGAAAGGACTTTTAATGCAGTCAAAGTCTAACCCAAATAAAAAAATAATCAAGACAAGCAAAAAAATAAGTAAATAGAAATTCCAGCCAGTTGCACTTTTCCTAACAAATCTATCACATCAGCTCCGCAAATTCAGATAGCTTCAATGCCTTTATACACCCATTTTGTCACCTTCACCATCCTATAACTATTGGCCCCATAGAAGCGTGTATCCCTTAGAAGTCTCAGTCTTACCCAAATTCCGTCCAGTGGCACCTTTCTGAACAAATCTGTGACACTATTGGCACTGTATAATCATTTATTATTTTTTTCCAAGTTTTTGTCTTACCCTCAGCCCTTTCCCGATGCCGTTGTGGATGTTTCCTGCAGGGCCGGTGCGGCGGCGCGTCGTTGTCTCGGTGCCCAAACGTGCGGAACTGCAGCGTGTGGTCCAGGGTCGCGGCCGCCGCCTCGCCACCCACAGCAAACGTTGCGTACGGACTTATCTCGTACACGTCTTTTACAACAATTTAGTGATATAGTACTACTATGGGGGGGGGGGGGGATTATTACTAGAAAAAAAGTTCTGATGTAAAGGTATTTAAAGGTAAACGCGTGGTTGGAGAAAGACTTTGTTATGTCTATCTCATGTTTATATTATTTATTTGTATTCCACAATGTATCCTGGGGTTGAATAAATATAAGCACAAGATTCTGGTTTAAAGGTGTTGGAATTTCACGTACTTAGTAAATCTGAAGTCTGAGTCAACAAGCTAACTGCTTTTGATTAAAAAAAGTGAACTAAATAAGGATATTTTTAGATTTTGTTGAGAATTCATTACATAACTATGTCAATTGGGATTAATTAAAATATGTGGAAATACATATGCTTCGATACCGTAACATGCAGTCGCGCAATTAAACATCAGGAATTCAGGAATCTTCGATTCAATAGTGACAAATTAATTGCTGAATTTATATGGAAATATTCACGTAA
The DNA here is from genome assembly GCA_941860345.1 of Chrysodeixis includens. Taxonomy (NCBI): domain Eukaryota; kingdom Metazoa; phylum Arthropoda; class Insecta; order Lepidoptera; family Noctuidae; genus Chrysodeixis; species Chrysodeixis includens. Next base: position 6,464,580 of record OW796108.1, on the reverse strand, counting down.
TTGTATAATAGGATGCCAACAAACTGTCTACGAAATACCTATGATACCTGGAATTGAAAATCCGATGAAACAATACCAAGTTGATAGATTAAGCCGCCTATTTTGTACTCTCCACAATATATAGAGATTATGGAATTAATTAATTGTATTGAATGCAGTTTATACCTATTATTCCTATTAGTGTTCAGAATTCATTGTCATTCCGCTGTCAGAATTCATTGGTTCAATATTTTGTATTGTGAATAAGCTGATCCTAGTTTTGTTTCATTAAATTTATTTTATTGAGCTTTGACAGCACACTTTTGTTACGTTACAGTAAAACTTATTTGTCAAAGAAAACGATTAATTTATAATTAAATCTTTGACAAGGAGGTATAAAAAGCTTATTCAAGTTAGTTAATCTAAAGTAGGATGAAATTGAAAACTAGCTTTGCTCACGGCAGCCCCACTACGTCTTAAAGTAGGATATCAGCAGTTGTCTCGATCATGCTTATTTAAAGAGGTGCTTGCATTCTATTATTATTAGTTCGCAGCGAAAGCGTTTCCATAGCCTCCAACAGTAGAGAATAGAGAAGCATTCTGATGGTGTTAGCTGGTAAGAATCCAGCAAACTCTTTTACCTCCCCAGGGCGAAGGGAGTCAATGAGGATTTTCTTAACCCCCCACCCCCCCCGGGCACCAATTATTGTCCTTTCCAACTCAGCCATTTTCCGAAAGTGACGTTACTTACCGCTGGCAGGCGACAGCTTGTCATGTTTGTAGTCATGCTGGCAGTTCCTGATGTTCTGCTGCTCAGGGCAGACGGACTTGTCCGTGCTGGCCACCGAGTGGCTGCAGCGCCGCGTCTCCTCGTCAGCCCCGCCACACGGCCATAGAGTGCTAAACATATGTATAAAACATCTGTAGTTTGAAGAGGATTTCTACCGACATGTTTTAAGAAATATTATTGTAGTTGTGGAATTGTCACAGTGGACTACAGTGTTTGGCGTAGACAGTCTTTGTTCCGCACTTGCAATAATATTACTTTAAGCGGTAGTAGTAGCGGGTAGGCCCTCTGTTGAATAATATCTAAAGAAATAATGTAATATTTTATTGATCATTGAAAAGATACCTAATTATAATGATACTTATAAGAAAAATCTTATCTCGTAAGAGTGACGTATTTAAATATACGTTTTCTTGCATAATAGGCAAAAAAGCATTTAAACATCTAGACCTTATTTGAAAAACAAAAAAAAATCAAAGGTTACAAAATCGTTTCACGGTAGCGTGGACTTATAACGCCGGAAACAAAGACACTGCAAAACGATAATTACACACTCCTCTTTACACCACAATAAAAAACAGAAATAACATTAATCTCGAAAATGAAACAATAACACATTAATACATCAACAACACACACACAGTAGGTACCCACGTTATTCCTTTGTGAGTCTTAAGAGATTGATCACGGTGTATAAGCAAAAAATATTTATTCAGTAAATCAGAATACGTAGCCAGCAAAAAAACGGGTTTCCTTTGTGTAAGGCCCTTTGTTAGATACATTCGTAAGTTTTTACTTCTTTTTTATTTTATTGACAACTAACGCTACTGTTAAAGGACCAGTTAAATCATTGCAATAAAATAATAACGAATAACTTCATTGAAAAATACTCAATACGTTATAACTAGAAAATCAAAATAAGTTTTTTATTTAGTAATTCGGAAAAAAGCATCTAAAGTTCTCTAAGTTTATATAAAACTGTTACCACAATTTTAATAAACAAACTTAATTAAGTTAGGCTCTACCTTAGGGCGAATACCCACGCTAAAACCAGGTGAAAATACCGTGCGCTATTTATAAATGGCTGGAGGATTAAATATTAACAGTCAATATTTTCAATAGCCTTTAGAAGTAATTGAATACAATTTTTATAATTAGTTTGCGATGATACGAAATCCTACTAATATTATGACCGCGATTTTTTGTGAGTATGGGCGGATAGATGGATGTTTGATACTCTTTCAAGCTTAAACGCTTGGATCAATTTAGATGATTTTTTGTATGGAGTTCGCTGACAACCTGGATTAACACAAAGGCTACTTTTTAAGGAAGTATTGTTTTTGCAGCTATAACCAACATTCACGCAGGCGAAATCACGGGCGACAGCTAGTTGGGAAATAATTCAAGCGAACCTCGACTAGCCGTTCCGGAATTGTAAATAGGTCGCTAGGAGTGATTTACAGACGAAACGCGTTCTCAATACGTCTAAATTTATCTTATTTATTATTATGTATTTATACAGCCTTTTTGGAGTAAAATGGGGTTTTAAGTACCGCTATTTATAACATTGTTAAGAAAAGTCAAAGGAAACCACACTGGTTTTTGTAATGTTTGATCTATGTCGAAATAAAAGACTTTGTTCTTAAGGGCCTATTTA
>OW796108.1:6259152-6461657 GCA_941860345.1 Chrysodeixis includens | reverse complement strand
TCCAGAGGAAGCTACAGCAACAGCTATTCCTTTGTCTTTGCGAATTTGGGCTAAAAGTAAATTTAATAAAAAAGTTTTTCCAGTGCCTCCTGGCGCATCTAAGAAAAACAATCCACCCTCACCATTATAGATTCTTTGCACAACAATATCAAAGACTAATTTTTGTTCCGTGTTTAATCGAGGAACTGACTCTGATATTTGTTGCTGTAAAGAAGAGACATTGTAGTCCCAGTTCTCTTATTAAATCACCACTGACTTCTCCGATTCTTTGTGGCCGGTTCATTCCAAAATCTGATAATGTCTTCCCAGATATAGCCATCACTTGGTCTTCAATCTTAGTTAGCGCCTCGTTATATACTAAATCATTATATGTGATATTGGGATTATTTTGTTGTAGTCTGTGCAAAATATCGTCAGACATATCATTTTGGTACTTTTCCCATAATATCTGAGGATTTGAAAGGACCACACGTCGCTATGAGAATGGCAAAAAGATCTCTCACCTTAGCTGCTGATCTACATTGTGCTGCCTCTTCTAATGTCGAGTCCCTATGATTGTCATTCTCTAACAATCCTCTAGTTTCACAGGCTTCTCGGAAGGTAACAAACGTTTTGACCGTTGTAGTTCTTGAGATCATTGAACGAAGTTGGCCACGCACGTGGTGTGTAGCAGTAGTCTCAAACAAAAGCATTCAATGTTGCTAAACGTGGACAGTGTAGACCCGTCCTAATGCATCCCCAGATTTAACGCCAGGCCAATCCAGAACAGCAGATCCTTGAATTCGGCGTTTCCAACCATTTTCTACCTGCATCCCACGTGTAATTACCGAGGGTACTTGAACGTACAAAAGTGTTTTGCAAATTCATCTGATCTGCAAAGGTCAAAAAAGGCGGTCAAAGTGGTTTTTGGTGGTGTTGTCACTCGCTGGTGAAAATTATTTTCATTAAAATAAATTCGTTCACCATTCTCTAGATGCACACTGAGGTGCGTAAACAGTAGGATGCCTTTCATGCAAGGAAACCCTAACAGGCGCCATACAGCTTCGTTGCTGCTGACATAGCGACCAGACTGAAACGTTTGTACTTCGTCTACTGGGTTTGAGGACTCTGAGCTTCTGAAATTAAAAATAGCTTGATCGCTGCCTTTATTAATATATTTGCAGATGTATTTGATTGCACGTACGGAACCGCAAGCTTTCTACATTTATATGGGCGTTAAAAGTTTTTAATAGGACAGGACGAATATGGTACTACCCAACTATTGTCGACAGAAACTTGACTACCATTTCGGAGTTTAACAGATGCCGTCCGGCCTCCGTCTTCTGGTGCTCTTCTACGATACATCGGGTAGCCGTTCTCATTATGGAGAGTCTCTTTCAGTAGGTTGCGAGGAAATTTTTTTTGTACATTTACGGTCTTTCATGCACGGGCACTGAGGGTTTTCAGCCCCGCATGGACCATGGATCATGTTTTTCATAACAATATCATAAAGTGCCTTGTCATTGTTAGGATCTGGTATTTCAGCGCTTATAATTTTATCGATTTGGTCAGGTCGCAATTTATCTTTTAACCAAAGCAAAATGTGGGCATGTGGGAGTCCTCGCTTCTGCCACTCAATGGAATACATAAAGCATTGCACTTCTCCAAAAACCCTTCCTTTAGTAATTACAGTCATAAGCTTTTTAACTTTAACCTAAACACTCTGGCAATGACATCGTGCCTATCGTTGGCGCTTTGACCTGGCATTAATTCGTCAACTATTTCAGACAAGATGGATTGCAGGTGAAGGTTACAAATAAATCAGGTCGACCATACGTACGCACATAGCAAATGCGTCTTGAGTATACTCGTGTAAGTATCGGGGGGACTGTTCACAAACGAAGAGGGCAGAATCACCATTTTTACCTATATTATTAGGGTTCACGTTGGCATCATTCGATACAGCATCTTGGAGATGAATATAATTTTCGGCTCTTAGTTTTGTTTGATTTAAAGATATGTATCGCAATCTTTCGCTTTCAACCTCACGTACATATCAACATAAAACTGGTTAGCGAGCTGTTTGCATCGTTGTATTACGTTAAAATCGTCTTCGCGTATCATCATATGATAGGCATAAAAGTCCATGCTCGATACTTTTTTGTTGGGCAAGGGGAGCTTGGTTACTGGATTGACTTGTGGAATTGAAAAATGGTACCCCTCTTGCCCCTTGCTAAACATAAGCGGGTATTGTAATGCGTCATAAAACTTGTGTGTGTCCGGCACCCTGGTCAATGTATTGTCACGGGTTGTTAAAACAATATCACGCGATGCGAACTGTTCACCACACACCATGGCGGCGACTTCGTTTATTAAGGGTGCATTATAACGTCTTTCATGTTCCCCGCTTGGCGTACGATCTGGGTGTATTACTAATTTGTAATTTTCCCCTGGCATTCTTTCTAAGGCTGTTTTGAAGGTGTTAATGAGGTTATTATGTTCGTGCAACATTCTTTGAATTTTTAAAACAATGTCCCTCTCAACTCCTTCAATATTTTGACATCTGCGGTCAACCTCGCTGTTTTTCGTCTCCCATAAAATAAATCTGTAGAAATTTTGGTTGATCATTGTTTGTGGGAAGCAAAGAACCAATCCTATGATAAACTTGCCCTTGTACCGTAAATGTGGGTGAGAATCAGGCATGATGACCTCATTACCCACACCAAATGATGTCATCTGAAAGCAAGAATTGTACTTCTTATTCTGTTTAAAAATCGCCGAGATTCATTGCTGTCATATAGAAGTAAGGATTTGAGTGGCTCCTCGGGGTCACCAAGCGTTGGTACTGATACTTTGCCTCCAGAACAGCACATACCTGGGGTCTCTTCCTTCCACTTGAGTGCATCACAGTGTCTGCATTTATTGGCCATTCTACCTATGAGGACTAATCGATGATTAAAAGTAATCAATTAACGGATCATAATCAAAAGCAGCAACGGCAAATGCCTCCCACGTATTCATCGTAAACGTACGTCTCCTTTCTGCATGCCGCTCGGATTAATTAAACGTCGTCTACGTGTTTCTTCGGAGGTCTCTGCGGCTATGTACGAAGCTTGACGCTCAGCATCTAAGATTTGGCGAGCTTGGGTCTGCTGAGAGGGTCTCAGCAGCTCTTTGAGCCGCGTGACGCTCGGCATCAATGACTTGGCGAGCTTGGGTCTGCTGAGGGGTCTCTGCAGCCCTTTGTGCAGCATGACGATCAGCGTCTTAATTTATGACGGGTCTGCGTGTGCTCAAAAGTTTCAGCAGCCCTTTGAGCTGCGTGACGCTCGGCATCTAAAGTCCGACGGATCTGTGAATCCTCTTCTGATTCCAGTGATCTAGCAAGTTTAGCAGCCCGAGCTCTGCTAGAGCTATTAGCTAAATTGGACTTTCGTTTGCGAGGCATCGTAGAAAAACAAAAATGAAATGAATCGAACAAAACAGATGTACAGATTAAGATTTATTATATTAAAAAAAAACCTTTAATAAGCACCTACTCGGTAAAAATGATGCGCTCATCCCACGGCGATGTCAATTAAACACATCGTCCGTCACGTTTGAATGGAAAAAAAGTAACAACCAATGCATAAAAAAGTAGGAGGTTAGTAGCTTAGGTTAGTTTTACACCTACTACGACCTCTTAGATTAATTAAAAAAAGGAAATAAAAGCAAATCGGATTTTTTTAAAGTAACGGAAGCTATCTTACCTACTTTTAACTATGAACTAAAAGAAATATCAAGTATGTACAAAATTAATTTACAGGACCTAATTAATAAAAAACACTTAAAAAGTTATACGAAACAAAAAAAAATAACTTTACTGGATCGAAAAATGTAATTCTCTATAGCGCAAATTTCTCTAATCGCATGCGTCCGACAACGACGTCTGCCCTCACGTGTCTGCCCGTTCGGGTAGGCATAGTTAGATTCGTGCGCTCCCCCACCACACGACAGCGCCGCGCCGTTGCCTGCCGCAGATGCCGCCACACTTCGGCGAATGTGCGCGACGACGACCGACGGCAGCGGCGGCGATGCAGAGTATTCGTTAAAAGGAATTAAAACTTCAAAAACGAACTTTTTTGTAACTTGATACACCCAAAACTTCTAAATTACATGTTCCTAGGTTCAGTGATTAAGATTTCGTATACAAAAAGTTTGGCTTTGTAGTTCCAGTTCCGAATCCGTTCCGTTCGAATTTCGGGAATTCCGTTTGTAGAAAAATTCTGCACATCCTTTGAGACCTACGTACCAAGATTCATGGTCTTATCTTCAATTCAACCCCTATTTCACCCCCAAACTGGTAAAAATTTCAAAATGCTAGAACAAACGATTTTTTGTTTCTTATGACGTGATATTTGACGAACTTGCATACTAACTTTCAACCCTTATTTCACCCCTTAGCTGGTCGAAATTTCAAAAATGCTAGAACAAATGTTTAATGATTTCTTATCAAGTGCTTAAATATAAAGTTTCATGGTTTTATCTTTTAAAATTAAGAAATCCCATACAAACTTTCAACCTCTATTTCAACCCCTTCATCCCTTTTTTTCGAAATAAAAAGTAGCCTATGTTCTGTCTCAGGGTCTAAAGATTGTCTGTACCAAATTTCAATCCAATCGGTTGCGAGGTTTAAGCGGGAAAGCGTAACAGACAGACAGACAGAGTTACTTTCGCATTTATAATATTAGTTGGGATATGTACATATGTATTTAAAATTATATAAGTATGTTTATCAATTGTCTAGTACTCATAACACAAGCTATTGTAGGTATACTTTACTTGAGACAGGATGGCGTTGTGAGAATGTTAATGATATTTCCTTGTATAATATCAAATTATTTCGTCTTTAAGACGGTGATAATACAAGACCCCAGTCGAACACTAAACTGTTCATCAATGTTAAATGTTATCGTCCTAATGAAAACACGGCTCAAATCGACAATTATTATTTAAAAACGACAAAATTACAATTGGTATACATTAATTAGTATTGGTTTATTATTAAGTAGGTTATCAACATTCAGTAGTATACTTATTATATAAAATTAGTCCAGTAAAGATCGCTAAATGTTAGTCGTAAAACAGAGGTAGTGGCAGATGTGTGAGCGAGACAGAGCGCTACACATAGTATAGTGGCGTCTCGCTTCCACAACTGCAAAAGTCTTACTTTCAAAGTTGGTGGTAGACCCTTCAGGCCCATTATGACGTTTAAAACCAGAGAGTATAAAAGGGCAGTGAGATTTTCGTATTGACCGTTTTTACTAATATTACTATAGTAACTAATGATTGCCTCAAATATACATACGACCCAGCATATTAAACTGCCATCGTTGTCTCTGCTAATTATGTATGCGCTTAATGAAATCATAATCAATCATTCTTTGTTTACCCAAAACCTAATTCCCGTAGAATTAGGGGAAATTGCATAGGTATAGTGATATTAGTATCAGCACCTAGTAGGTTTAGGCACCTTCAACACTCATCTATCATCTACTCATTTGTCACTCGTATTTAAAATATCCAGGATTGATTCGTTTAGCTAACATTATATTGAACAGTTTTCACAACATATAATATTTTGGTATTTTTATAATGTTTCAACAGCATTTGCAATATGCTCCTTCCCATTGATCTAGTCACGATTTCAATTTTACAATTTGAATGAAGTCCAATCTACCTATATTTGATTTAAAAAAAGTACTCAGTACATGATGCTGCTTTTAAACCTCTTTGGATCCTAATATTAGTTGTTACGTTTTGCTAATAGGTAGATATTCGTCAAAAATGCTAGGTTGGCACATAATTGAGATGTAAACAGTAATAGTATTATGAGGTACATAAAAAGCATTCGTTGTAAAATTAGGCTTAACATTGCTGTAGTCAGGCAGTGATTTATTGCAGTTTGGCACTCGTAACTTACACTTAAAACTTTCAGTCATGAACAAACACGAATATAATGATAAAATATTCGCAACCGGTACGACAAATAACAATAAATCATACAAATTCGCGAAATAAATAGCACCTAGGATACAAAATTTGAGCGTTATAATCAGAACTAATTTAATACAGTTTCAATATGAAATATGCTTAACAATATAAATTTAAAAACCTCCATCGTTTGAGATAAATAAAAAAAACGTCATCTACATTAATTGAACACCCTATATGTTAAAACGATGTTACAATTTACAATATCGAGGACTTGGGTACAGTCTGACCAGCGGTGACAGTTACGATATGGTGACGGTGGGTGCGGGCGATGATGACGCGCTAGCTGTGCTCGTGGTGAGTGCGGGGCGAGAGGGAGCCAGGGCCGGACTCCGCGCTGGAGTCCCCGGCGTACACCTCGGAGAGCCCCCCCGCGCTCCCGCAGCCGCCGCCGCTGCCGCTGCCGCCCCCGCTGCCTGCGCCAAGCATACGCGAGGTGAGAGTGCTCTTTGCTAGATAGGACATTTGGTGAGGTCAGGTTTTGATTGCCAAGATAGTTTACTTTGTGGAAGCATGGCAGAAGCCGTAGAAAACTTGTCTGAAAACGTGTGCCTATTACCCTACAATGATGAGATTTCTGTTCAAAATGAAATCATTTTCGTGTTATCAAGAGAGGGATATAAAGGATTCCTAAATATGGCTGTGATAGTTTTCTATCCACTTTCTCGGAAAGGAAACAGTATCACACGCTTACTATGGAAACAATCCTTTTTGGGCAGTTATAAAAAGGCTTATCTTGTAACCTAATCTTCTCGACACACTACGTTTTCCAACTACCACCGTGCTCCATAGTACTCCATACAAACCGTGGTGCGCGAGAGGCACGCAGTACGACGTGGGAGCGCAGTGTCGCGGGCGCACCTTCTCGTACCGGCTCAGCTGCTGCAGCTCGCACTCCGACAGGTGCTTCTCCACTGTTACACATACCATACTATTCAACAAACAATGTATATTCAAATAATTTTGGCCGTCTACTTCGCTTTAAGATCACGGGATTTTTTATTGAGATTTAAGTTTAATTGAGTTTGGGTTATGGGTCTATTCATTAGCCTGGTAATCTCTCCTAAAAGGCTGGTAGCCATGTTACTTAATTTGGAAAACAGAAACCTTTGTGGTAGATAACAGAGCAGACATTAAATAAAAAAATGCCCCGAGAGTCGCCATTACTCGTACTCTCCTCAGAATTTTCTCGAAGTTTTCTGAAATTCAGGGCCATTCAAAGATTTAGCTCTTGAATATAAAATGACCTAAAATGTTTCTGTTTCCATGACGGAAACTAAAAAAAGCTCTTTATCCTCATATGAGATATATTCACAAGGTTATAATGCTGTTCGCTTCGTGATCTGGTTTTGATTTCCGCTGGGACGCAATATTCTTTATGACGAGACTCCAGTTCTGGATATGGCTTTAAAAATAGATGTAATACCATATGTATGGAGATGATATTAAAACAGAACTGAGCGAGTTCAATCTTGAGGTAAAAGAAAAAATTTTGAAATACAACGCAGATTTTTTAGCAGAAAGGACTTTCAATGTCAAAGTCAAACCAAAAAAAAAAATTACCAGACAAGCAAAAAAAAAAAAAATTCTATCCAGTTGTACCTTTCTTAACAAATCTATCACATCAGCTCTGCAACTTCAAATAGCTTCAATGCCTTTATCCGCTCTATTTGTCACTTTCACCGTCCTATAACTATTGGCACCATAGAAGCGTGTATCTCTTAGAAGTCTCAGTCTTACCCAAATTCCATCCAGTGGCACCTTTCTGAACAAATCTGTGACACTATTGGCACCATAGAAGCATTTTATTCTTCTTTTCCAAGTTTTTGTCTTACCCTCAGCCCTTTCCCGATGCCGTTGTGGATGTTTCCTGCAGGGCCGGTGCGGCGGCGCGTCGTTGTCTCGGTGCCCGAACGTGCGGAACTGCCAGCGTGTGGTCCAGGGTCGCGCCGCCGCCTCGCGCCCACAGCAAACGTTGCGTACGGACTTATCTCGTACACGTCTTTTACAACAATTTTATTATATATTACTACTAAGTGAAGGGGGAGACGGTTTAAAAAAGAAACTCCTTTTTTAAATCGACTCTCGCTCTAAAAAAAATAATCTTTGTATGCCAGGGGGTTTTACAGACATGCAATTCTCTTGCACGGAGACACCTAGACTCGGAACAGATTGTGGAATGCACAAATTCTTGACCAACGCGCGGATCGAACCCGCGACATGTCGCGCGGAGTGGTAATTGGCCTGGTGCCCTACACCACTCAGCTATCTGTGCTGTCATTACTAGGTTAAAGTTCTGGTCTAAAGGTATTAGCGTGGTTGGAAGAGAACTTCGTTATGTCTATCGCTTGAGGTTGAATACATAAAAGTACAATGTTTTGGTTGAATGGTTTTGGAGTTTTGTATACCTACTTAGTATTCCTGAAGTTAGAGTCAACCACTAAAAACAAATAACTGCTTTTGATTAAAATGTGAATCTAACCTATAAAAAGTACTAGGATTTTGTTGAGAATTTAGTACATTATTATGACAATTGCTGTAAATAAATTATTTTAAGATGTCAAATAATGTAGGAATTAACTAAAATGTGTGGAAATACATATGATTCGACGAACCCGTAACGTGCAGTCGCGCAATCAAATAACAGGAATTCAGGAAACTTCGATTCAATAGTGACAAATTCATTGCTGAATTTATATGAAATATTCACGTAATTGTATAATAGGGATGCCAACAAACTGTCTACGGAATACCGATGATACCTGGAATAGTCAATCCGATGAAACAATACAAGTTGATAGATTAAGCCGCCTATTTTGTACTCTCCACAATATATAGAGATTATGGAATTAATTAATTGTATTGAATGCAGTTTATACCTATTATTCCTATTAGTGTTCAGAATTCATTGTCATTCCGCTGTTAGAATTCATTGGTTCAACATTTTGTATTGTAAATAATCTGATCCTAGTTTTGTTTCATTTAGTTTATTTTATTGAGCTTTGACAGCACACTTTTGTTACGCCACAGTAAAACTTATTTGTGAAAGAAAACGATTAGTTTATAATTAAATCTTTGACAAGGAGGTATAAAAAGCTGGTTCAAGTTAAAAAATCTAAAGTAGGACGAAATTGAGACCTAGCTTTGCTCACGGCAGTCATTAAATTATTAAATCATTTCCAGAGAATGCCTCACAACGTCTTAAAGTAAGATAGCAGCAGTTGTCGCGGTCATGCTTATTTAAAGAGGTGCTTGCATTCTTAGTATTAAACCCCTGAATGTTCGCGACAGTCTGCAAATTTGTTCCTGTAGCCTCCGACAGCAGAGAACGGACAAGTCGGTAAGAGGTCCGGCTAACTCTTTCGCCTCCCCCAGGGCGAAGGAAGTCAATGAGGATTTTTTTATGAAGAAACCCCGATTGTTCTCTTTCTTTAGTTTTCCTTTATGTGTCTTTGTTTTTTGTTGCAATTCTATGCGCATATTTATACCAACATAGTATAAGAATCTACTGAACATTATAGGATGTTTGTCCTGACGTAAAAATAAATAAAAAATATATTCTTTCTAACTCAGCCATTTTTCTATAGTGACGTCACTTACCGCTGGCAGGCGACAGTTTTGTCATGTTTGTAGTCATGCTGGCAGTTCCTTATGTTCTGCTGCTCAGGGCAGACGGACTTGTCCGTGCTGGCCACCGAGTGGCTGCAGCGCCGCGTCTCCTCGTCAGCCCCGCCACATGGCCATAGAGTGCTAAACATATAAAACATCTGTAGATTTAAGAGGATTTCTACCGACGTGTCTTTAAGAAATATTATTGTAGTTCTAAAATCGTGACAGCGCACTATGTTTCTTCCGCACTTGCAATAATATTACTTTAAACGGTAGTAGTAGGAGGTAGGCCCTCTGTTGAATAATACCTAAAAAAGTAATGTAATATTTTATTGATCATTGAAATGCTATTAATGATACCTTTTAAAAAAATCTTGTCGCGTAAGAATGACGTATTGAAATTTACGTTTTCTTGAATAAGAGGCAAGAAAAAACATAAAAATCAAGACTCTATTTAAAAAACAGTAAAATAATCAAAGATATCAAAATCGTTTTACGGTATCGTGGACTTATAACGCCGCAAACAAAGACACTGACAAACGATAATTACACACTCAATTACACCTCTTTACACCACAGTAAAAAAAAAAGGAATTACATTAATCTCGAAAATGAAACAATAACACATTAATACATCAACAACACACACATCGAGTAGGTACCCACGTTATTCCTTTGTGAGTCTTAAGAGATTGATCACGGTGTATAAGCAAAAAATATTTATTCAGTAAATCAGAATACGTAGTCGGCAAAAAAACGGGTTTCCTTTGTGTAAGGCCCTTGTTAGATACATTCGTAAGTATTTACTGTTTTATATTTTATTGTAGACTAACGCTATTGTTAAAGGGCCAGTTAAGTCATTTTAATAAAAACGAATAACTTAATTGGAAAATACTCAATATGTTATAACTAGAAAATCAAAATCAGTTTATTATTTAGTAATTCGAAAAAAGCATCTAAAGCTCTCTAAGTTTATATGAAACTGTTACCACAATTTTAATAAACAAACTTAATTAACTTAGGCTCTACCTTAGGGCGAATACCCACGCTAAAACCAGGTGAAAATACCGTGCGCTATTTATAAATGGCTGGAGGATTAAATATTAAGAGTCAATATTTTCAATAACCTTTAGCAGTAATTGAATACAATTTTTATAATTATTTTGCGATGACACGAAATCCTACTAATATTATGACCGCGATTTTTTTTTGAGTACGGGCGGTTAGATGGATGTTTGTTACTCTTTCACAATCAAATGGTTGGATCAATTTTGATGAAATTTTGTATGGAGTTAGCTGCTACCTTGAAATAACACAAAGGCTTTTTAACCGACTGCGTTTAAAGGAATTATCGTTTTATCAGCTTCGACATGAATTAACGCAAAGGCTACTTTTTAACCGACTGTATCAGAAGAAGGTTATGTTTTTGCAACTATAACCGATATTCACGCGGGTGAAGTCACAGGCGACAGCTAGTTGGGAAATAATTCAGGCGAACCTCGACTAGCCGTTCCGGAATTGTAAATAGGTCGCTAGGAGTGATTTACAGACGAAACGCGTTCTCAATACGTCTAAATTTATCTTATTTATTATTATGTATTTATACAGCCTTTTTGGAGTAAAACGGGGTTTCGAGTACCGTTATTTATAATATTGTTTAGATCTTATTTTAAGAAAAGTCAAAGGAAACCACACTGGTTTTTGTGATGTTTGATTTAAGTCAAAATATGAGACTTTGTTGATAAGAGCCTTTTTATAACGGACTTAATTAAAGTAATATATGCTACTAACTGTCCGCTCGCGGCTTTGCCCGCGTGTATATTTGGTTACTTTGTTTGATTTTTTTCAGTTTGTATCCGAAAAATCCAAATATCTTACGGAACCCTACTTTTTTCCAAAATAAAATATAGTCTATGTTACTCGTGGATAATGTAGCTTTCGAATGGTGAAAGAATTTTTAAAATCGGTCCAGTAGTTTTTGAGCCTATTCATTACAAACAAAGAAACAAAGTTTTCCTCTTTATAATATTAGTGTAGATTACAGTTCTAAATATATCACAATTGTTTTCGCCTTGATTGAATCTTGAAATGATAGTTTGTGAAATCGTGACCTATTCGACTACTCGACCGTCCACAAAATAAACAAATATTTTCCATGCGAATATAATTGCGTACACACTTCACTCATTCCGCTCATCGGGAATCGAACCCGAACGTGGAGTGTCCGTGAGTGGGCACTTCATACCAGATAGAGCGAGCCAACATAAAATATATTGAAGGAATAAATAAATAATATAAAACCTCTGTATAGTATTATCCGATATTTTTATAAAAATAGTATAATCCGTATTTATAAAATGGAATATGCACTTAATATTTTTAATATTTTATAAAGATCTGAGCTTTTTAAGCTTAAAAATTATTGATAAAATCTCAGTATGCAGTCCAGCTTAATTTGATTTTATTCCACGCTGTAATTATGATTAAACTTAATAACTCGGAACTGCTATCGTGCTTGTTTTTTAAAGGTTATCCATACATTTTAGAACCTACAGATTACAAATTATTCAGATACAATTCATTCAAATAACGAGTACTGTCAAACTCAAATAAAACCTACCATAAAACATATCAAACATATTAATTCTGCTATAGTTACTGCAATGTAACTTAAAAATGATCAAATAATGTAAAAGAAAGTCCTGTAACGTATCAAAAACAGATATATTTAGTACCTAATTGTGATATTATTTTTTCCCTCACTGTTATAAATTTTTACTACACACTGTGTCTATGTTTTTTCTTGTTTTTCCCGTCGCAGGTCTGCTGGCAGACATTTCTTCAGAAATAAGCAGTATCTTTGTACCTATAGTTCTTATACAAGTCATTTGTTTTCTTACATAAACAAATAAGACATTGCAAACCATTCATCTACTTTAGGTACATCCTTAGTAAATTTAACTAAGACAATTTTATTTACTGTAACTTGCAGTACATCACGTTATACAACGTGTCCTGTAACATGTATCACAACTTACGTTCGTTTCGCGACGAGCACGAGCAGTAGCGCGGTGACGGCGAGCGCGGCGAGAGCGGCGAACGCGAGCGACACGGCGCCGAGCACTCGCTCTGTGTCCGCGTTACCGCTCGGTGTGATCATCTGACCCCCTTCGGATTGGAAGGCCACGGGACGGCGCAGGCGTTCTGGTGAACATGGGATGGCGTAACAAAAGATACAAGTTGTTATAACTTAAGCATGTTTTTGAATAACGGTTATCGTATTTGATTTTGCATAAAAAAATGCGTAGTTGATTTTGCAAGGACAAACGGACTAAAGTGTTTTAAGGGAGTACTTTGTTGCAGCTAAAATTTGATTGTGAATATTTTATTTATAACAGTTAATGTTGAGTCAATAATGATTAATTTTGGACAAAGTTGAATAACACAATTTTGTGATCACAATTCCAAAAAAACTATCAAAGAAACAACCATCTGACTCATGAACGTACTAGAACCTACAGTCCATGTAGTGTTAGTTTGTGTTTCTCTGTCGAAAATAATGTAGTAGGTACGATAAATCTATCGCAACAGAGTATATCCTTAAATTGCGTTATTTAATCACGAATCCATTTACAAATAAGGCAACATTAATAAGACGTGAAAACCACCCAAAACAAACAAATCGAACCAAATTGTTCAAGAAATACGAACTGGCTTTTCTTTTCTCCGCGACAGTATTTACAGTGGCTATGTAAGAAATCTCTCTTAGTAAATATACAGTGATCGATGGGGCTATTGCCCTAAAAAACCTTTGAGGTTCGACAATCGATAGAAACCAATAGAATTATTCAACAGAACGTATATTTTCCTTTATCCTATAGAAAATTGTTTTGCCAAGTTAACTACAGAAAGGAATCAGAATAATGTAATTAGAAATAAACACGAAATGTTCATACAATTCGAGCTTTGGTTTGTATAAAACAAACTTCGATTGGAGAAAAGTTTCTTTGGAGATATATTATTCGCATTCATTGAAAGTCGTTACCTTAAGAATTACTGTCTTGTTGCTGATATTTAAATAAATAAATTCAAGAAACAACAGATTGGGGCCTACCACCATCTATTAAACTGAGACAGTTATTGAAATAAGCCGAAACTCTATGCTCTGTAGTGGGCGGTATCACTTTCGAAACTGCTACAGTCTAACTTTAAGGAACAGGGTAGGCGTGCACGATCTTAACAAGGGGTAGAGAAGAGAAGCGAAAGGACCCTAAAAAATGGCTGATCCCGATTTATTTTTCGAAATGTATCGACTCATTAGATTATTGGACTCAAATTATAAAGTATGCTTGAGTGTTTTGACTAACATGTAATATTTTATGTATTTGAAACTATTTCGTAACAACCGCTGAATTACCAAAATACTATACATTCGATGCTTATCAGATAAGCTTATATAGGTTCCAAATACCTTTTTGATAGTAACATATAATGTAAAACTAAGCTGAAAACGATTCAATTTTAAAAACTTAAAATCCAGTTGGTACAGTCCAACATTACAGAACAGAAAAGCAGGAAAAGGCAGAAAAATAAAACAAATACTAAATGGAACGCCTAACACAACTCGCTGCGAGTAAAAATGGCCGGCGATTATTTTTGTTGCGTTAAAAAATTGCCACTGTACAACTGCTGGGAACTTTTTCCCAGTGAAATACGGGTATCGAAATGTATTTAGCTGTTCCGAACATATTTGCAATAGAGAACACCCTTATTGGAACAGTGTAATATGAAAATGTACAAATGTATTACTGTTGGTAGAATTATGAGTAGGTATCTAGTATCTTCCTACGTCCATTAAGCAACAAAGTTACAACTGCGAGTATTAGTATTATAAACACAAAAAAGACCTTCCTTTTAAACACGCCCATTAAGAAACAAAGTAAAAATAGTGTTTATTTAAAATAAGTGAGAGATTTTAATTAAGGTAGACAAGTAATAATTTGAAATTAGAAACAAAGAACTATTAAAAAATCCTGGAAATCAGACAGATTGATTTCTACAAACTTAATTTAGGCTAAAAGGAAACACTGAGAGACGGATCAGATCTTAAATAATGTTAGCTATAATTAAATTTTATTCTCTTAGACTATTATTTAAAGTATTTTAAAGAAAATAAATGTCACTTACCTCCAGAATGTGTTGTGGTGGCAGCGTAAATAATGGCCTGGTGCCGCGCGGATTCCGTCGCCGTCCACAGTCGTAGCGCATACCACGCGCCTGCACCGAGATCTCCCAGCACCACCTATATTAACACTAAATGCTTCACGACCTATTTCAAGACCTTTCTAGATTATACTAAAGGTAAATAAATAAGATACTGCATGTATTTTACATACATAGGTAAATGGAAAAACAGTATGCTGCTAAAGTTAGTCGCACCGTTTCTTTAAGACTAATCATCATCTTCCTGCCCTTATGCCATTTTACTTGGGGTAGGCGCTACACGTTCTTTTCTTCCATTCTCCCCTATCAGACGTCACACTACCATTTACTCCTTTTTCATTTAATTACGCACTTGCACTTATTATCGTCACAGTTTGGGTAAATCTGGATGCTGTCTAGTATTTAGATGCTCAATAAGTACTGCTTTGTAATTTGAAGCCTAATGAATGATTTGTAAACATTGAATACTCACACATTCATATACAAAATTCGTACTTACATTCACTCTCACTTTGTAAATAAGTAGCTTCATTAATTTTCTATTTGAGTAGATCTAGTCTCGTAAACGAAACCAGTTGTATTCGAGGAATAATCTGTGAGTGTTTGAATAATAATGCCAAAAAACAAGACGTTGTTTACTCCTTCTGGACAAAAATAGAACTTATTTACATTCGAGATTCGAATAATTAATTTTGTCTTTTGTTCCCTCTCTAAAACTCTTCACTATTTTGGTACACAACGTTTAACGTATGTGCGATTACGAGTACAATTTACTTGTACATACAACAAGACTTGTCGTAAATATAAACAGGCAATCAAGATGTAGGTTTTTGTTAAAAAAAATATATATGATGTTGGGTTTAAATGGAAGCTGTGTTTTATATAAAAGTTAAAAAAGTTTAACGATTTTTAACTCTAGTTACTTCTGAAAATTGAGAAAACCTTTATTATTAAATAGCACTTAATCGTACATTATCTGTCTTTATTTAACGACAGTTGATGTTACTAAACTTCTAGCTTGTTCAATATTCAGATACCTATTACAATTTTACTTTGCCTTATTTCACTTTACTGCACCATAGATGAGCAGCTGCGAAAGGTTAGAAACTTTAAAGATAGCTTCATTAAACTTTTACAAGTGGCTACATAAAGTGATGTTAACATTATTTCCCAACTTTTATTAATAACGGACACGTTTACATGACCTCGTCCAATCTCGGGCGTTTCCTCACTTTTATCGTCTTTTAATCTTGGCTCGCCATTTTCCAGAATGTATTTCGCCAGAAATGCGAGTGTAAAGCTGTAATTTTGTTCCGTTTTCCCCTCACACCTTAATCAACGTGTCTACCTGAATTTTCCTCGTACGCACAATAAAGTTGTTGATATTTACAAAAAGGCATTTTGCCTGGCTTGTTAGAATATAACCTGGAAATTTGGAGACCGAGTGTCAATTTGCGCTCCGATTGGCTCTTGTGATGTTTTTTGGCACTTGTTTTTGAGAAAAGATACGTGAGACTGGTCACTGGGCAAAATATTTCGGAGTAAATTTTAAACGACTATTCTCAAAGGATGCAATCAGTGATGTTGTTTCATGCTCTCTCTAAACTCTCTCGGACATCTCTTGTTTAAAACATTTTGTGATAGTTCTATATATCCTATAGGTACCTACAACTTACAATTTAGAGTTGGCTTTTAAACAAAACACGCACTATCAATACACAAAACCAAGCACCACTTTCTCGTCGACATTTCTGAAAAGAAAAAGGTTTGATACTTACCTCGCGATGATGATGCAGTGATGTGAGATCAGCATCTCTCCAGACGGCAGCACTGGCGGCGTCAGCACGTCGCCACTGCAGCCGCACCAGCCTGGCACCGCAGCGCACCGCACGGCGCGCGTCTAACGCTAGAGCACTACTGTTGCTCCATACTGCTGCCTCCGCACCCTCCTCCAGCCTGTCTTCCCCTCCGCCTTCCCATACTAGCACTGGTACAAGAGTACAACAAATAGTGTTCAGCAGATAAGTAGACCATAAAAGTACTATGTAATAACTTGTACGTAAACTTAGTAAGCAAAAGAGACGCGCTGGGTAGAAACTGGTGACAGATTATCCAGTCAAGATATGACTCCGCTGACCACGGCTCTCAGGCATGAGAGCAAATGCTAAATAGAAAGTAAGTAGCTTAAAAGAAAATGACAAACTAAGTATTAACGACACATTATTATAATATCACATTACCTGGTGGTTTCGTTTTGACCATCAGCGGTACTGATGGTGGTGAGGAACCGGCTTTTGAATGGGCTACAGCTCGCACGGAGTAGCTCGCGCCACAAGACAGGCCCCTCAAGACCACACTGGCTGCCTCTCCCCCTGTCTCCAGCCTCCGCTCTTCTTCCGAGCGACTACTGATCGGCTCCAGATCCCCAGTATCATCCCGCACACGTACCCACCAGATTGTAAACCCTAATGATCGTTAGAAAGGATTTAATCTCCTTTATTCTAAAATTATTTTGATAATGTAATCTGTATCTTACTTTTACCTAGTTGCTATTTTAGCAGTGGAACAAACAATCCTATTATCTATAATAGCACAATTTTCCGACACTTTTCCTGTCCGCCAAAGTACTCTATTAAATTGTTTTCCGTATCACGGAGTTAGCAACTTCGGAGATTGTTTCCATACTCAGAAATCGGACGCTCGGAGGGAATACAAACTTTTGTGTCAATGTTTCAAAGTTACTTGATATTTCGTGTTCATTGAAAAGGAATAGAATTAATTATATTATGGAAAAAACGTTTTATTGATAATATTCTTTATAATTCTTCAAGTACGATTGCTAAGAAGTCAAATTGTTATTACCAGTTTGAAAATAAGTTTTATTAAAAAAAATATTGATATGTTCCTATTGTGTGATGAGTACGTAGGATTTAAAATCGACTGGTGCCGGTTCGGTTAAACAACATCACAAGCATAGCAAGCCAAAAGACTTGCTGGATAAAATTTCAGCTAGATTAGAAGAATCTTCTCTCACCATGTGGTGGTGCAGAAGGATGATGCGTGGTTCTCCAGGTGAGCCTGGCGTCGGTGTGAGCCACGTGGTCCAAGCTCAGCGTAGGAGCAGCAGGCGGCGCCGCGCACTCCACGCGGTACGTCACCTCTTCTGACCCGAACGTGTTCCTTGCTGAGCACGTGTAGTTCCCACTTGTCGATGCGTCCACTTCTATTGTACAAGAAGACAAGAAAAACAATTGAAACATTTTTTAAAAGTATTATAACTCGAGAACTTAAAAATTTAAATCAGGAACCTATTATAAGATCAAAATTTCAAGGTAATTCTAGTAGAGCGTCTGCTAAACCGACAGCATATTTTTTGATGCTTTACAGACCTGAGGAAATCCTAACACATAACGAAAAGTTACCATGTATAGCCAGATGCCCATGTGGCGTGAGATGCGTGCGGGGATCATGAGTGACGGGCCGGTCTCCTCGCAGCCAGCGAGCGCGCGGTGCCGGCTCGCCTCGCCACGCGCATGCCAACCGCAGGGAGTGACCGCACTGCACCCGAGCCCACACTCCGAATGCGAGGAGTCTTGCTCGAGCTAACAACACACAGAAAAAAAAGACGCTATTTTCAAAGATGTTCGTTTGAGTCGATTGATGAATGACAAACTGTTTACCGTGTTTTTTTTTGCCAAAATAGTGTGGCATTTGAGGTAGGAAATGATACCACTAACCGTGGTCCATATGAGCGTTGGTTACAATGATGATTTAATAAACGATTGGCCTTGAAACAAAAATCTTAAAAGTTATTAAACATCTTCTTCAACAACTTTATCACTCAAGCTTCCTCACCTCTCGACGTTGTTGTAGCAGGCTGTGGTGCCGAGGGTTCTCCTTCCCCTGCAGCAGAGTGCGCCGCGACCCAGGCCTCGTACGTAGCGCCTTCAGATAATGACCTCAGCTCTGTGGACCCTCCGAGACCAACAAATGAGTCACCGTCTTCCACTTGCACAGTCGTGGTTTGTGGTGGCCTGTCCCTGAGATAATTCCAAAATTTTAACGACATTTCTGTGTAACATTCACTTACTTGTGACACTACATTTAGTGAAAAAGTTTTTGTGATAAGAATATTGCTTTTTACTTGCCTGCCTAATTCCCTGTAGAATACCGTGTAATATAAAAGAGGACCGTTAGGTCGGCTTGGTGGTAGCCAACTGACTGCCAGGGATGTGACTGATGTTGCTACCACTTTGACCGCAGCTGGTGGGCCAGGAACTAAGTAGGGAAACAATTTAAATTTAAATCACTCAATTTACTCAAAACTTTATCATAGAAGTATGACAAACCGTACCATCTGGCTGTGTGGTACAATGTATAGGATGAGCGGGCACGCCATCCCCTGCTGCTGTGTACGCTAACGCTTGCACAGTGTAGTTAGAGTGAGGTCTCAAGGCAAGCAGGAGAGTTTCGACCCCCGCTACCCGCTTGACCTCAGCCCCCACCCCTGTGCTGGACCCGCTGTTACCCCGCACTTCCCACTCCAACCACTCCGCCGCTGCCAACAAACAACTGCCATCACTCAGCTTGGATTTAAAACAAAATGCGATCAATTAATTTATTCGTTTATCAGCAGATACTTAAAAATTGTCCATAAAGTGACTGGTCCAGAGGTAACCCTTACCGCTATACTGGAGACCATGGGTTCTATACCTACCCAGGACAAAAGTTTGTGTGATGAGCACGCTTACATATTCTGTGTGTGGGTGCTATTAATCTAGAATTGTAATAAATGTTAATAATTGTATTTCTGATACTTATTCATTTCTATTAAAAAAAGCATATCTATCATTGTAATCATAAAACAAGCTTCGCTAAGTTTGAGACTAGATGGCGTTGTATGAAAGTTCTGGAATATGGTTTTATTATTTACTCACTATGTTCCGGTCGGTAGAGTAATTTGTAACCTAGTAAGGCGCCGTGATGCGCGTGCGCGGGTGGTGGGGACCACTCCACTTTTATGCTTTGCGGCGATACGGCGCGACAGCGCACCGCGCGAGGGCCTTCCGATGGCACTGTTGATCATTACCACTGTTTTTAGTAAATCTTAGAAGATAACGGACAAAAGCTATCAACTAGCTCATTTATATGAATTGAACTACTGAGAATAGAATTGTGAAAGTACAGATTCAAAAACTTGAATTTATAAATATCCTACTAATATAAAATTAAATATAGCATTATAATCATATCTACACAATTAGATATGATACAATTGTTTTAAATAAGTAGACGTCAGAATTTCTAAGAAGTATTATTTACAAATTTTGTGCCATCGAATTTGGCCGTTCGTCTAGAAACGAAAAGTTTTATAGTTACCACTTTCTTGCGTCAATGTATTTACAGGGGCCGTAGCAGGTCCAGCTCCAGCACTATTAAAGGCTCTTACACTTACAGAGTACCTATAAAAGGACACTAATTAGCACACAATAACCAAAAACGTCTACTACATATATAAAATTCCGGTGTCACAATGTTAGTTACCGTACTCCTCCGAAACGGTTTTACCGATTTTTACCAAATTTTATATGCGTATTCAGTAGGTCTGAAAATCGGCTACTATCAATTTTTTTCATAAACGAAGTCGTGGGCAACAGCTAGTAGGTTTATAAATATACTATAAATTGTAAACGATTTAAAAGCATCAGGTTAGATTGGATTTGAAAAGAATTTACCTTAAGGTGATGCATTTCTAATGCTAGATTTAATTGTAACTCACCGTGTATAGTGTTCCAGACCTTCGATAATGTATTTTGTTATTTGTCCCCTAACAGTTGCGAACTCCATGCCGACGTTACCCCCTCCAGCTAGGGTACCGTCAGCTGACGGCCACCACCAGACCGTGTAGCCCAGGAGCTCACCATTCCAGGATGAAGATGGAGGCGCCTAGCAAAATTTACTGTACAATGTAGTCTGATTTTTTTCACCAAAATCTCAAAACGCATTTAACTTTTATTTGTAATTGTATTCCTAAAAATGTGTATTTAGTTCAAAAACTTATTAAAAATCAGTTTAAATGTGCAATACTGATTAATCAATTGTTTTAAGCTTGTCGGAATTGATATATAAAGGATTATGGTCGACTATACCTGCCATGCGAGCTCAATAGTTGAGGGTCTCGGTGCCGATGCCCGTAAGCCGATCGGTGCTCTCGACGGCGGCTCGTGCAGCGTCAACGCTAACAAAGCCCTCGTGTGCGCCGACGCAAACTGTGCAGTCACTGTCCGCGCTCGCACTAAGTACGCCGTAGCCGGCTCTAATCCCGTTATTGTTGCACTTTCTGTCCTGTATAGAAACAGCTTCCTTTTCAATTCCAAAGTAAAATGTACTGTACAAACGTTAACATAATATAAGTTAAACAGGATGCGATGTTCCGGAGCATCCTGTTTACTTAAGAGTATAATACAACGAGGTTAAATGTTTTGCTAGCAATTTACTAGACATAATATTTAAAAAGCATTTTTACATTAACTTACTCAGAGTAAGAGTCAGGGTTGTGAGCAGATACGGAAACGTTATGGGTCTCCGCGTCTCTCCAAGAGTCTGTGTTGGAGGAGTCGTGTTTGCGGTACTGTACCACGTAACCCAGTACTGGAGAATTTCCATCGTAAGGTCTGCGCCATTGGAGGCGAACTGATCGAGATGTGGCTTCTAAGACCCTGAAGTTTGCTGGTGGTTCGGGGGGCTCTAGAAAAAAAACCGAAATGGAACACCCAAAAATAGATAGCATACAAATTGATTGCCAACTAACATTGTGGTACAATTTACCTTGAACAGCTAAATGCACGAAATGGTCAGATCGTCCGTATGGATTAGAAGCTTGACAACGGTATACGCCCGAATCTCGTCTGTCAGCTCTTTCTATCACCAATTCACTCCGCAAGCCTTCTGCACTTCTAGTTTCTGATATGCTCATTCTAAAAGAACACATGTTAATAAAATTCTACTCGTAAAAAGGATAAAATTGTATGTTGGTATTATTGCAGTTACCGGTAGTCGGAGTTAGGTAGCGCTCGTCCGGAATGACTCCAAGCGGTTGCAAGCGGGGAGTCGCCGCGAGCAACGCATGCCAATCTCACAGTATCCCCCAGCTTTGCCGTAACGTTCGCTGATTGCGTTTCAAATCTCGCTGGTTCTAAAGAAATACAGTCGCGAAATTGTATTTTTATTTACATTTGTACAAAATGTTGGAGGAATTTCGACTTACCGTTGATATGTATTGTGAGGACTTTAGATAAGGCGGGTGATACACCGTTATCGGCTCTACAGCGATATTTTCCAGAATGTTCTGCTCGTGCTGAGTCCAGTCTTAGAGAACCATTTGAAAGTACCACAGGGTCTGAAACGCCACCCAGTGTGGTTTCGGTGCTTCCTACAAAATTACCGAACATTTGCATACATTCTGAGCATAAAGTATAATAGCATACTCTTTGGTATAAGTTTTACCAGAGAATTTGGTCCAATATATGGAGGGTGAAGGATGACCTCTGGCTTCGCAGCTCACCGTGAGTGATCCATTCAGGAGCACGGCTGTGTCAGATGGCTCTATTTGCCAATACGGCGGCACTAAAAAAAGATAATCGTTAATCTAGATCTAGTGCTACAGGACTCTATTATTATGTTTAAGTTCATTGTTGCAGATACATTAAAATATATGAGGTTATTGTAAGATTTACATATATTATTTATACGTATATAATTATATATTATTATAGTTTGCTTCATTGGACGCCAATTGCTCAGTTTAAGCCAATTGTTGGTCATTGAAATTTCTTCAACAGCTCGTTACTTCTAACGTGTAAAGGATTGAAAAACAGATACTTTACCTTTAATGGCCAGTTCAGCAGACATATTAGCTTTGCCTGCGGTATTTGTCACGACACAAGTATAGATGCCACTGTGGGCAGCTGTCAAACTTTTGAACAAAAGCATGCTGTAAAATTCTGCCCCTCTTTCATCCACCTAAAATATGAAATCCAAGTGAACAATGCAATGTCAAAACATGCAGGTATGCAAAATCCATTTTTTTTCTCGATTTAAGTTTATAATAGAATACATTTCAAAATTATATGGCTAATTTCAATTAAAATAATAGTTCAGGCTGTGAAATATATTGGACCTAAATAATAACCAAGTCATGTGGATGCAATTGAATATATTTATTGATAAGGTTACATGTCGGCACAGTGGAGACTGTGTTAAATATTACGAGTACATATGATTACTGACTATTACATGAAATGTTAAGAGATTACAATTTTTATGAATATTGGTTAAATATAGCATACGCATAGCATCTTAAGAATAAAACACATATCCGCCCATTCCGCAAACACATCACGATCAGGTGCCGACGCGGCGTCATGAGAGCATGGAACACGTTGAACACGAGCCGTGCGCGCGCGCGGACGAGCGGAGAGTGTGAGTGCGAGACGTCGCGGGCTTCAATAACCCTTCTCCTCGGGCTTTTCTGTGGCTTCAAGCACTTTTCCAGCGCTTGAGCCACCAGAGCCCGGAGCATCCTACGCACATGATATTAAGAAGTTGTTAAGAAGGTGTCTCACTTCTAGACAACTTAATCATAACATACATACCTAATAGAAACTTGGCTAGTAAAAATATGATTAGTAGTTAGTAGTACCTAATCTACGATAAAGATCAGAATCCAAGGTTCACCATCCTAACAGTAGGAGCTTTCAATCGATCAAAGTATATCGTGCATTGACTCTAAAAAGTATGCCGTAATCTGTGAATCATGAACTAGGCTAAAGGTGACATTTATGTAACTTGGTCGTACCAAACTATAAACTAACTTCATCTGCATAAAATACACATTTGACATGTTCTAGTATAGTTTCCAGATTATTAACCATAACACGTAATAAAAGTGGTTCCAAAAAGGGCCCTGGCTGACGCTAGACGGTGTATGATATAATTATGACACAAAGCAACCATGAAAAAAAATGTCGCATACGGCGCCCTAAGAAGTAGCAAGTGTAAAGGATAAATTTGAACTCTCGGTCAGTGACCCCTGCAGCTTTGTTCGTATACTTTTGCATTAAGTCAGTATTCGCGGAATCGAGCGCTGCCAGAGGTTCAAAATTTTTCTCACACAATGTTCGTTTAAAAACATTAACTTACCTGAAGGGAACTGGATATTGGCATTTGATCCTTGAGCCAGGAGAAGTAGACTGGCATGTCTCCGGATGTTACGGTGCAGGTCAGCTGAGAGCGGTCTCCGGACCTCAATCCTGGTGGGAACACTATCGGCGAAAGGACCGGAGGCGAAACCACTGTTATTTGCACCTACGATAAAAGATATAGTATTTTTACTGTGTGAAATTATAAATTTCTTGAACTAACGGTTGCATTTTATTCATTTTAGAGAAATATCAAATATCATTTCGCATTTTTTTAAGTAAATGAATATTTTGCGTAGAATTGTTTTAATAGTAAAGTGTTAATTCTTAAATTAAATGTGTAGTTTGTTAGTAATATGCATTAGTTATTTTGTAAATAACTTTTTTGTTAGAAATCCGCTGTCACTGATAAACAAGGGAAGCAGAAAATTAGTTGTAATGCCTTCAATCATCCCGCCAGTAAAGTAAATAACCAGAACAGATTCGATGTAAAAATGAAAATTTTATAGTAAATAATTTTCATACTTGTAATTAAAGTTTAGTGCCCTTTCGGCAAAATATGTCCATCAATATAGGCATTACATAATAAAAATACCGAAAATTGACCTGCAATATTGACGGTACGGATTTATTGAATTTCGGGGAAATTTATAAAGCGATTTTCACCAAAACATTAGTTACAGCTGAAATTAACCGAAATGTAAAATACTGGTTCTCAGTAAATTGCTATTTAACATTTACAAATCCGAGAAAAAATATTAACAGATTATGAAAGCCTTTCAAAATGTATTTAAAAGCATGGATTACTTTTTTGAATTCAACATTTTTCATTTATTTCATTGTAAATCGGTGATAACTTTTGTCAAGCAGGGATGTCTCTTCCAGGACAATATAATGAGGTAGTGGGTATCATTTTAAGTTATATGATTTCATGGAATAAAGACTGCGCTGTCTCGCTTCCACAATCGCAACAATATTACTTTAATAGACAAAGTGGTAGGCCTTAAAAAGCCCATCATTGCAACTCCCGCAAGCCAGGATCTACCATAAAATACCTATCACGAAAACTCGGTGTGTCCCAGGAAAATCATTAAGAGCAGATATTTTGATTCCAATAATAGATGTAAGGCCTTCAAAGTATGGAAAAAGCATGCACAATTAATATCTATGTCGTATAGTTACCTCTCGGCGGGCAAGTTCTCCTCCAGGGGTGCGCACGGAACAGGTCCAAGCTCCTTTATCCCGGTTCTTATCGACGTTGGTAATCTTGAGAAGTCCATCCACATTGTCATAACGAGGGTCTGAACCAGCCCCACCTTCCCACTTTACAGAACTAAGAGAAATATTAAGGTTAGAAGGCTTAGATTAACTATTGAAGAACAGCTTGCGTCACATCGGAAAGGTGGCATTATGTGTCGAGAAAAAGTTGTGTATTAACAAAATGAGCACAATCGTGGATGTCAAAATGATAATTGAATATAAATAGCTATCTATCTTGTGAATTCATTCGCAATTTGTCATACTGTGCAATACCTACCGTATTGCATTAGCACAATGTTTTAAAACGTAGTTTCTTCGTGTCTCCACTTTTGAAATAAATTTCGCTTTGTTGATCTTTTTAAGAACTTTAGTTTCAATCTTTAATGAAAACATTTTATGTAAAAATTGTTTGAAACATTTTAAACTTTCCAATAATTAAAAGTTTTTCTGGACGTTGCATCTGTTGCAAAAGCTTTGAACAGTTCTAAACTTAGTAAAACAAGGGGTTTTCTAGAAGTTGGATTTCTAACTATTTTAATATAAGAATAAACTGATTCAATGATTTAATGAAATTGAGAAGTAACTAAATAGTGTCTTTGAGTAAAAGGGCTGTATAAAATCTTACTTCATGTTCTTTGTAGTTGTGTTTAATTAATTAATTATCGTCGTATCTCACTTTACTTAACAACAAATTATGGACTCACAAAAATTTCATATAAATTTACGTTTCAATAACCAAAAAACACTACATTATTTATGTGAAACACTTATACTTATTTGATATACTGTTATGTAATAGTAAAAAAATATGTCAACAGAAAACAATGATCTTGACCTTCATACTACAAACTATATTTGGCTATCTTACATCGTGTAATTTCCCTAAACAGTCCAAAAGTCAGTGTTCCCCATTCTACCCAAAGTGCCCATAACATGCAACATTTACATAGAAAACAGTCACTTTCATACAAAATCAAGTGATTTGGATTCTCCCGCCATCGAGTTCGCAGTTAAACAGAGGTTATAAAACAATAATATCAGTTACATTCAGTTAGTAATCATAATAAGGTTTAACGTAGCTTGACCTCTTTCGTGAGACGGGTCTCAATGTTGCCATACATATTGTAGGCAATGATGTAAGTGAAATTTTATGGTCTGGTAACATAAAACTTTTGCTATTGATTGCGAAAGCTTTTTTGTGGCGCTTTTTATTAGGTATTGTGTTTAAGCTTTACAGAAAAAAATATTATGTTGAATTTAGTGTTCACTCGTATAGTATGTTCAGTCATCATCATTATGCCCGGAATAACCTACAGCTGGGCACCTTCCTTTGTTTACGCCAGTCTCCTCTGTAACTTGTCATCCTATTTCTATATTTTTTTCGAATTGATAATAAAAGAAAATACGAGACCTCTAGATTTACAACTCAATCAGAGGTCCAGCCTTTGGGCCACTATCAATCTCATATATAAATCAATGTGTAAATTACTATGTAGGTACTCACTCAATCGGGAATCCGTAGTAGGGGCAGGCGATAAAGAGGTCGGAGCCGGCCACAGCCTTCACTGGATTCATAGCCCTGATGTAGGGTGGACCTAAATAAAAACAGCAATTGGTTACCAATGGATAAAGGTAAGCTGTAAAAGTAAGGGATACCTTCAAGGCAGAATTACTATCCTAACAAACATAATGTCAATGACGTGACCTAGTTACTTTTTAACATCTAAGCAAATATAAAACTAAACCTGCATTGAATGTCATGTATTTTTCAAATAAAATACCCAGTAAACTGATTACAAGAATATTTTAAGTAATTGAAACCTACATTATCAGTGCGCAACATAAGTTATATTTCTCCCCAGTATTTCAATGAAGTATTTTACAATCTTCTTTTGGCCTAATTTCAAATCTACATATTAGTATTTGCGATAAACATCCGTAACTGAAATAATACTTATCCATGTTTATTTAGGATGGCAACACAAACATGAAATGTTTAAGTAACGACACCGCAGCAGACAAAAATTGTAATTTACAGCCGTTTGCGGAGATAAGTAATAAATAATAATATTCAAGTGGCGTGCTTTTGTTTTTTATTCCTTTTTATTCTACGGTAGTACTTTTGCGGTAATAAATTATACTGGAATGGGGTATACTAAGGTAGGTAAGCTTTAATAGAAAATATAAGTGTTTACTGTAAAATTCACACGTATTTTAAACAGGGGTGTATTTTTGTTCGTTTATTAATTTTCCGATACCGATCATTTTCATAACCGATACGGGGGTCAAATTTATCGCCCCGAAAACGATAGCATAATTACCAACCTCTATAAATATCACAGGCGAAATACAAAATAACACAACAACATATTAATCTAAGTACATTGAACGATTTAACAAGAAAACACCCTTTAACTACCGATTTCGCGAGAATCTCGAGAGTAAACCCGATAATGCTCACAAATAGCTTGAAATATCGCTAACGACGTCTACATTCACGAGAAATGTATACTACTAGCGATATTGCTGGCGATATATAGCGGTATCGATCGAAATCGTTATGATAGATTGGTAGGATTTAACTAGTTTTCACGATATGCGTAGGTACGCTCGCTGCGGATTAACGGGATTCGGGGAACGAATGGCAATGCCCGAAGCTATGAAAAGGGGAAAACTGGAACGAAATACCTGTTTCATCAAAAATCTAGGTGAAAAAGCCATATAGAGTGTATATTCCAAAGAAATAGCAGTTGGAAATGAAAAGAGATTTTGAATTCCTATTTGACATTTCAAAGGGTTACTTCTAAATGTGGGCTTCGCTCTATATAGGAATTTGCTTTGAGATTTATGTAGTTTTCATACCTACTGTGGGATGTGGATTTAGAACTGAATTCAAATTGCAAAAGAATGCATACATTTTCTAATTTGACGCTATACCTGTGATCCAGGCCTGGCTTGTGGAACATAATTATTTTTCATTGCTTTAGAAACAAGTAATGTAGTAACTCCAGTAGACAAAATACATTTCTTCATTCACTGACTCTAATATACATCGTTCAAAAGTATTGATATAAAATTTCATCACACATATAAAGGATTTGTTCAGAATACTGTAAAAATTCCACTTTTTCAATGGGTAAGAGGCTCTACATTATTCTTGATCGCAACACATAACGCGAGCCATTCATTAAGATCTAACATCGAGCGTCTATAAGGGATTAATTCCGGGATACGGATTTTTCTCGTTAGCCCTAATGACTATCAATTGTTAAAGATATATTGCGGAAATATAGAGACTGCTCGAATATGGGGTAATAAATTTAATTTACGGTGGAGAGAAGGCACATTAAGTATTTTAAAAATATTTTGTTAGTATTCATTGCTAAGTTTTTATATTCTATTTTACTACATTTCTTGGCTTTACATAGTCAAAAAAAGAAACCTAACGAAATAACCTAGAAAACAACTTGGAAATTAGTATAATCTCAAGTGAAAACCATTATCATAAAAGGCATAAAAACTTTATATGCTTTACGACTTTGCACTTAATTGACTTAACATTTAAGTGCGATTTTAGTTTAATGTTACATACCCTAAATTCATTCAAAGGACAAAATCGGGATTATCAAAACAAAACTTAGGTTTTTCTTTTTCAACAGCCTTATTACCCACTGATAAGCTTTGAAAGCACCTCCAATTCATCTCCCCAATATATCATGACCATAATAAGAACCAATATAAAACTTACCGTATACGTTCAGCCTGGCAGAATGTGAGACGCCTCCGCGGCTGTTGCTGGCCTTGCACTCATACCGTCCTCCGTGCTCTACCCTAGCGCTAGGGAGGGTCAGCGTCGTCAAAACATAGTTGCTGTTGGAGCTCAAGTTGGGATTCTCTTCCCGACTTTCCGATATTATAGCCCTGTGATAAGAACCAACTGTAGTATCTATAGGAGTGAAGGACACAACGCGAGCGGGTTAGTAGACTTAGTAGAGCAATCGTTGCGCTTTTTAACATGGTGAACGAACAGAACCTAATAATTTTTTTTTTTTGAAGAAATAGTGAGATCCGTGGTTTAACAGACCCTAATCAAATTTACGCATAATTTATTTCTTTGAAGCAAGAGTTCAACCCCACAAAACTTCTGTACAAATTTTAATCAATTGTAAAATATATTATACCTACATATAATTCAGGTATTTTTGTTTAGTTGTTACTGCTTTTCGAAGACCATATTTTTTACATGCACCTCAAACACCGTACTATATAAAATGTGATTAAATTTTGTTTTTTTATAAACACATTGTAGAGACGCAAATATTGATGTTCGTGCCGTTCACTAGCTCGCTGGCGGCATGACCACACACAAAAGCGAAGGCCTAAACTAAAATAAGGACGTTACAGATCAGATTTTGTCCCGTCATAAAATATAATGATGTTGCTGTCTTTATTTATGTCTGATAAGGATTTAAGTGGTGACAGTTACTTGAGAGGTTCATGGAAAAATGATAATGTTGGGTACTCATCTTTTCCGATATTTGTTTTGGGGTAGTTTCTATGTCAGTCCGTTAGTGTCCCACTTCTATCCACAAAAGTAGGTTGAGATAAAGTATTTATTTGACAATATCTTTGTAAATCGCTTAGTAGGATTAAAGGTAATGCAGCACATGTGCAAATGGAAACAAAACCACTACACTTATCATAAAAAAATCCTCAACTTTTCTTGGAAAACACATTCTATCTAAAATTGCATATTTATGCCGAACCTACCCGAGGTGAGTAGGAATAGGTTGACCGTCAAGAGACCATCTGAATCGTGGAGTCGGGTCTCCGACAGCCGAGCACTTCAGCGCCACCTGCGCCCCTGGCTGGACCGCTTGCTCGATGAACGTGTAAATTAGATCCGGAGTAGAGTCTAGAACAAATAAATTTGATTACGATAATAATAATGTCCTGACCAATAACGGAGATTCACTTTACTTACTCGGACTTATTTCTAAAACGCACATAACATTCGAGAATTCGGTGCGCGTCGTGGGGATCTTCAGCTATCACAGATTCAAATTTGAAGACGAGATACAGATAAAAAAAAATTCAACAGACAGGTTTCCAATAAAAAACATTAGATACGTATTATTCATTTATCAAATCAATATAAAAATACGTAAGTATCGCAATAAGAAAATCAAAGATCGTATGGAAGAGTGGTAAGCGTATAGTAGTAACTTCACTTGTCATTAAAAAGTACATTGAGACGTAACTCGAAATTTAAACGTCACCATATTTTATTTACGTCATTTAAAAAAACTTTTCCAATATTTTTTTAAGCGATGTATCCGGACTAGTTCTTTTTTTAATACCCAAGTCCGTGAAACACCACATTTATTTTAATACAACAAATTTAATGTCATATGTAAAAAGGATTGATATACCATATTGTCATATGATTCCAAATATTGGAATCTGAAATCGCCAATCCGCAGTGAGCTAGCGTGGTGATCAATGCTCAAACCTTCCCGGGAAGTGGCCTGTGCCCAGCAGAGGGACGTATATAGGCTGGTTTATTATTATTATATGTAAATAGGAAGAAGAAAACCTAGGAGGAATACATAGAAAGAGAACACACGTACCTGATGAACGCTTCAGCCTCCTGGTACTTTTCTTGGAACGCCTAGCTCGGGTCGGCTTTTCAGTGGTTGTTTTAGGCTTGCGTGTCCTTTTCTTGATTATTAGGTCCGACACAGTTAGACCCATTTCTTCAGCCGTTATTATCCTTGGCATCGCACCGTGCATCCTTCCCCCGTGTCTCAGTAATGAGCAGCGAGTCACTGTAACATGTAACTAGGTGAATATACAGGTATATAGTATGAAAAATACATCGCCGTATATACTGCACTTTAGTATAAGCCAATGGAGGTACTTTGCGAGTTTCTTTGTATCAATAAGTTGGATGGAAATTTTCTTGTTCGTATTTGGAAAAGTAGTGCATGTCACATGAATGAGAATCATTTTGTGAACATTGACAATGTGTGTTTATTCGCTAGATTTTGTACTTACAAACGACGTAAAGTATAAAATATTGTTCATGACAAACCTCGCTTACATAACGTTGAAAAAATTACCAAAAGAGCCTTCTCGACTATTTTAATTCCTTAATCTTTTTTTGATAAGTTATATCTAAGAGCAATCGTTCGAAAACCCATAGTTCAGACGTTTAAGTACTACGGCATATATACGCAAGCCCTACGCGGCTACGGTGTGTACGTAGACCAAAACATTCGCTACGGTGTTTCTACGGACACAAACGCTACGCGGCAGACGTGTAGACCTAAATCTTAATAATACGGTAATAAACACACACAAACTTATAACATCCATTTAAAGGTAAAAACAGAAGACTGTTTTCTTTTAGTACAATGTACACGAGCCTCCTTTGAACGTTCGTCCTTGAGGTATTAACATTACCGTCACGTCTTCCCTATCTTCGGCAATCAGTGTTTCTCACCCCAGCTAATTAGCAAATCGTTTCGCCACGTTAACAAGCATTTTACTCTGAATTAAGACTTAATTGAAGCCTGTTTTAAGTAACAATATTTTAGAGTTTATTAAAATTATGCAGTCAAGTTTACGTGCAGTTTTATTATGTAACAAAAAAAGGTAACAAAAACAGTTTTAAAGTGAAATAGCGGTCAAAAACCTAAAATGAGTTTAGTTTAATACTTGCACCTACTTAGAAACTTATTCCCAAAAGTTACGGTATGTTATTAACTTCCAAAATAACCCACAGCAAATAACAACATAAACGAATAATCCCAATCTAGACTCCAATAAAAATATTACATCCATTGCGGAGCTTAATAAAGGCAACGTTTGTGTGAAAGCGTGCAAATAATGACATAATTGTACAAACTGCTGTTGGCCCCAGGGGGGTTTATCAGCAGTAAACATATTCACATTTAACTGTTCCAGAATAGCGGTTACTTAACGGAGTGAGCTAATTCTGTGTGTAATTATAACCGAAAGTAGTTTATGTGAACAGTTTTGGAGGTTAGAGCAGGTCAGGTAAGTTATCATGATGTCGATCATCACTAAGTAGTAAAATAGGTATTGGTTGCCTACTTAATTTTGCATCACTTATCTATAAATAAAATTATTTTATTTGAAGACAACTACATATACCTCTAGGCTCAATCTAACAGTCAAAAAAACATACTCTTACAGAATAAGATTGAAATAAAAATCTAATTGCTGAACATTATTAACAACTATGTTGTCTAAATCTCTGTAAATACAGTTAACATTGTCATCGAAAATCTTCGCTTTCTTATTTACCAAAAGTGCCTTTTTTTCTTTAGATAAAACGTACAACCTTTCATCTATTTCTGCCTACTATTCCCACTAAAGCAAAAAGATACACACAAGCATAAAACGATACATTTTCAAAGAAAAAGCTGATACTGTGATAACTAGGTTACAGAGGCTTTTTATTTTATAGTTGAGTATTCCCTATAATGGAATTTACGGGGTCTTTGTAGGCAGCAGGATGCTTTATAAACAAGAGCGCGTATGTTTATGTGATGTATATTGTACAGGCATATCGTATATCTAGTGGAACAAGTAAGGCTTTTGTAGAGGAATAATCGACTATAAGTTTTTGGATTCATGCGGCAAATTTCACAGGAATCAACAATTTAGATTTCGCAGTAATTTAGGCCTCGCTTGACTGCTGCATGTGACACAGGTTTGTGCAAGTCGGTGAAAATAG
This sequence comes from Chrysodeixis includens, assembly GCA_941860345.1. NCBI lineage: Eukaryota > Metazoa > Arthropoda > Insecta > Lepidoptera > Noctuidae > Chrysodeixis > Chrysodeixis includens. The sequence goes on along the minus strand of OW796108.1, from coordinate 6,428,588 downwards.
AAGCACTAGTGAGGAAAAAACCCACTATTCCTACGGTTTAATAAAACTATTTAGTAAAACTAGTGGGAACGAAACTTAGACTCAATAACGTAAACATTAAGATTTTTATCTTTAATTATATGGGAAGTAAGGGAATTTCACAAAAACGTAAACATTATTTTCCTAACAAAATGGAACAGCAAGTGTTCCACAAAAATAATACAATATCGTGACAGAAGGGGATGTGTCGAGGAATTTATTGCATATTTAGAGGCAGCCAAGGGCGGCGGGCCGTATGTTTTATTTTGAACGTTCAAATTAGTTTTTTTCCCAAAATTGTTGGAAGTTTTCTGACAGAATGAAAATGTAGCTCTCTACAAAGTAGAGCCACGTTCAAAAATTCACTAGACTCCACTTTTACTATCCGCATTCGTTCAGAATTTATAACGTCGTAAATCGTAAACGCGGGCAAAAAGTTTACAGCCGTGTACATACTGAAACGCTGAGATAGACCGAGCCTTCAGCTTATCTTCTACCATAAACAACATATTGATAGACTGGGCTAGATCGACAGAAAATATTTAGAACACTCGAGAATATTATCAAAATACTGTTTAGTTTTTTATAAAGGAAATGTTTAGACTTTGACCAGCATTGTGACAGAAAAACTGACCAAAAAGAATAAAATTTGATCCTTCATATTTAAGCCTCCTTCAGAACTAAAGCTTAAGATATTCATGAAACATTGTGTTCTTGACTTATATCAAGTTTTTATAGTACGTAGTTGCATAGAAGCGTCGCGTCCGTCGTACGCTCTGAAAATACACTTTAGGAAATAAGTTCCTTTCATTGCTCCCTTGTCGACGAAAAATTCAAATTCGAGGAGTTTGCTTGTAGCACGTAAAAGCAGATGTTGAATAGAGAGAGCAGTTCGATAATCCTGTATGTAAATGTACCATAGATGAAGCATTCGTTTAAAGTTGAAATACAAATAGGTTACTCACAAAGCGAACGGACATTGGCGAAAAAAGCAACTACCCTCTCGTCTCCCTTCCCCCACCGCCGGCCGGTGTCATCCACTCCCACAAAGATGGATGCCAACGCGGGAAATATCCGGCGAACTATTCCAATTTGAAAAGTTTCCTTTTGGTAAAGCAACCGCACTTGGTTGACGCGAAATGAACATGAAAAAATTGGGCATTATACGGCTATTATACTACAAAGGATATGGTAAACGAAGTTACATCTCTTAACATATTGTGATAAAATCTTTTCCCTCAATCGATATAAACTTTTACAACGTAAATAAGAAATGAACTCGTAGACTAAATATTATACGCTACACTTGCCGTGTACTACATAACTCTAAGCTAGAGGTACTCGTGAAATAAAAGGCATAAAACCTGTACTAGCTATGACAATATTTTTTCTTGACTTTAGCAGCAACACGAATATTTGAACACCCATCTCAAAGAGACATATTCCGAGCCTTTGCATATAAAATGTTCGCCGACGTACAAATGCATGCGAGCGTAAAATATTTATGACGGCGAAAGACGACTGGATCGATCGGATCCGAAGCGAGGACTTTTCAGATTCACGTAATAAAGCTGCCTACATTCTTGCTGATTTAGTAATTGTGAATTAGTTGGGGGTTTCTTATTCTAGGCAAGGATCCGGGGCTGATTAACATACGAATCATACGCGGCTTATACGAACAAAGACGGGAGCATACGGTTCTGTGAATAAAAAATTCCGAGCGCCGATGTCTCTGTAGGTCACACAATGGGAGCGCCTACATACACTCGTACACAAATCACACAAATTTCGGCGTTCTCGACTCCCTGATATTTGTATTTGTATTGATCTGCCATCTGCCACCCGTGACACTGCTGGGAGAGTACTCGTGAGCAAACATGGCTTGCAATACCTACACATTAGGATCGGACAAATCAAATTAGTGTCTAATATTAATTTGTTCATCGCCTATTACTTTAATCAGTGCCGCTCCTCGCTAGCACAAGCGCTACCAAAAAGTTCGTGTATCGAAAAACCATTACTTGTATGATCTCACCACAAAATCTCCATAAAAATTGTAACATTCACTTTGTAGATCTAAGTAGTGTTCTTACTACGGCCTCAGTTCTCCAGTCTATAAATACACCTTTACAAGTAATATTCGCTCTTCATTTAAAGCTTTTTGATCCAATATGAGTTATAAGGTTTCACAATAAAAACGTTTTGAATTGATTGGTTCAATTAAGTTTTTGTAACAAAAGCTTTTAATTAATTTGTTCGACGTTATATGTTATCCTTTTATATTCGTTTTGTTTTGATTGTTTTAGTTTTGATTTTAAGTAAAGGATGTTATTGATATGCATTTTCGGATACATTTGCGGTTACGAATAAATGTTAATCCGGATTCGATTACGGTTTAGGATATATTTTTAAAGAAATTTTAGGAATATACAGAAAAATCAAGGGTTAGAATCTTGTGTATCGGCTCGGCCGTCAATAATCTGTCACGTGTTCTATTTAAAATTCCACCCCTATTCGAAATTTCCGAATCTTTTACATCCGATTCGGTTACGGATACGGATATTTTTTATTTCGGATATCCAATAGTTTTGGTTACGGATACAGAGCGTCATAACATCCCTGCTTTGAATTATTTTTACGTTTATGATTGGCAATTGTCTATTACATATTTTTTCGTATAATTGGTCCGGTTGTTCGGTATTCGATGTGTATTCAGTGCACATGTCTGTAGGCCCGGCATACTGATTGGTTGATGTAGTATAAATATGTCGGTATCTGTATTCGGGTTGCACCGCCGCCTATTTGTGAAGCTAGACATCGGGTTTTAATTAGAAATGCCGTTTCGTTTGAAAAGTTTGTCGGAGCGAGCCCCGCGCCGGCCTCCTAGGTATTCACTTCAAGCCAATTTGATTATTTCTATTTCGGAATACGAAGGAAAGTTTTGAGACGTTTGGGTGTTTCAGCTTTAATCAGTTATAAACAATTTCGATGTATGTCGTGTACTGTAAAATGTTTCTTCCGTCCATCTCGTTACATTTTCCCATTTTCATTTTCAAAATATTTTTCTAGAAAATGTATTACGTAATTCTCTAGCTCGTGCTTTAATAAGAAGTCCAGCCACAATGTGGTTTATCAGCAGTTAGAAGTCAGAATGACCCGTCGCGTCGGCACTCGTAATAAAAATAAACTAATAAGAAATTTTCGCACCAATTTCTTGTGAGCCTCGGTTAGACCTTATTTTTCTATGTGAGTGACTGCGAAATTTATGAGAGACCCCAACGCAATAAAATACCTTGCGAGAAAATGAAGGAGCAAATCGCAATATATTTGTTTCTTGGTGGCTTGAGGGAGAACGTTTTAGCCATCTGCGGGGGAAATATATTTTATGGGAATGTTCTACGTTTTATGAAGTCCATTCGTTTCTTTTTATCAAACAAATACTTTTGAAATGAATTATACTCATTTATATTGCTTTTTGTTTTTAATGCTGCGTTCCGACGTGTGGGATTAAAACAGTTAACTTTTAGTTTGGTAAAAGTTGTTAGAGAAATGATGTAGACAAAAAATACTATACCTACTATTATTTGAATAAAATAAATTTAAATCACATAATGTAAACAAAAATACCTTCTTGTGTTTATAATTCAAACCAAAAAACCTATCCTGAAACCTTTGATTATGCATAATGTTTAGGAAACGGTACTGTGAGCAATATACATTATGTACACAGAGGATCGTGGGACAATGAATGTTTTATCACGGCAGACAGGCTTGTCCTTTCATTGAAAGATAATAAATTATTTGTCTACCTCAAGACCACGATTGTATTTCGTTTGCCGATTTAAGTACCCGCTGTTCTGCTAAATAATTATGTTCATAAATTTATTATGATATAATGTTGAATTCAGAGAGCACTCTGTATAAATAGAAGCTATTTGTCATTTGTTTTCGGACGGTATTCAACATTGCAAATATACTACTACTACGATAGAGTTATCACAATTGAGATTAGCTAATGTATAACAAGTAACAATACATTACCGTCAACGTTCAGTCACTTATAACACTAAAGCAGTGCGGCCCCGCAGTGTACTGCAACTTGGACGATATTTCCCGTACCGTCTAAATCAAATCAAGTTTAAGTCCGAATTCTATTTCTAGTAACTATGTCTATAGATTTGAATCTAAATAGATGGAAGTTAGTTTACCTACTTCATGTTATTTAAAATTACAGTGAAAATAGTCCAAAATAAACCCCTTGGTATACTAATCCGGAACTAAATGAGTACAGTTTCATTGTCTGATTTAAATATTTGCATAATTTTACAACACGTCACTAACACAATATTATAAGCCTGCAATTAGTACACAACGTCGGATAGATTTTCACAAGTTAGTTTAAATTTTAGGCTAACACGTTTTGTTATATTATGTAGACTAGATAGTCCGTTTAATTACGTATTATATTTAACATTGTGTTTGTCATCAATCATTCTAAACAATCACAATCAAATCATTAAAATCAGATTTATAGAAAAAAACTTGTAAGTAACAAAAATAAAATGTTAAATTAGTTAAATATTCAGGCAACTTTTTCCGCTTACTAAAAACTGACCCAAACTTTAGAAATCTGCAGATTTTCTAGACATACCATTTATTTATAAGCTGTAGAGTTATCTTAGCAAAGTATGCCAAATGTTTGTCAACAATTATATGTTTTAGAGTTAATAGTAATGGCTAACGGCATTACAATGAATTTGATGAAACTGCTAATTGCCGAGTATTGGAAACCAAATCTATTTACAAACAACTAGTTCAACAATCAAATTTCAACTGTCCCAAATAACATTGTACATTTATATGACACTTGATTTGAAAACGTAATTTTGTACACAAATCTGAGTGACCTATATCGATGGCTATATTAGTATTAATTGACACAATTTGATGGATTACAAAGTATAAAACAAAGTCGCTTCTCACGCCTTTCCTCGTCCCGTCGGCCCTAAGCTATGTATGCTTAGACCTTTAAAACTACGCAAAGGGTTTTGATGCGGTTCTTTTAATAGATTGAATGTTTCAAGAGGTTAATGTGTATATTACATCAGTATTGTACCCGTACGAAACCAGGGCAGATCGATAGTTAGATATAAAATGTAATATGACGACGTTGTCAGTGTTGTCACCATTATTTACGTGTTTATCGAATAAGACTTATTCGTCAGATATACCGATCAGACGAAATACTAGGAAATTTCATTTTCTGAGACGATAACTGTATTTTAATACCCTAATTTCTTTATAAATATTATGTTAAGAACCTACTTTATTATTAACACAAATTCAAATCTTGGCCAGCTTCAGAACGAGAGCAGGGCAAGTTGACAAAATCGTAAGAAAACCTACAAGATTTAGCGTGTTTTCTAAGTAATGTACTCGATTATTGTTGATGGTTATTTCGATAAACGTACTTAACTTTAAAGAAACTTCAAAAATGTAAAAAGGAAAGACGTTTGTACTGCAGTCAGACAGTTCCTTTCTTGAGATAAGACCGTCACCCTTGTGAAATAGAACATCCGCTCTATGCCATAAACCCCGTCCAGTTTCCAAGAGATGATTTTGCGCCTCCAGGCATAAAATAACAATAGCAAAAATATTTAGCTTCATCCACTAGGTCCACCTTTATATAAATACTAGACTAGAATAAACAAAGAGTGCACAAAGTTATCATCCCGTCTTTCCCAGTTTGCGAGCAGTCCCCGGGCGTCTAACCTGTATATTTATAGCCTGTCTTATTATGAGACCACAGCCACATTTTCCCCTGTCGGCTTGCGGTGCGCTTCATAATAGTTTTTAGTGTCAGTCCAGCATTTTTATGATATAATGTTGCGATATTTTCAACAGATTTAAGATTCCATTACTAAGTTAACAAGATATTTTTTTAGTTTTTGGGTTAACTTTAAGTTTAAGGTGCATGTTTTTAAGTTGTTCCTGAATATGAATATACTTAGAAATTATTTAACTCTTGGTTTTGTTTTCATATCTGCAAGATTGAGATAGTTACGCAAAAAGTGATACTTCTAAACCGACTCTACACCACCGTGCGTATGTAGTTTCAATCTATCCCTTTTCTCATTCTAGTCTCACAACTTTCTTAACCTAGAAAATAAAGTCAAGCTATTTCAATGTACTGTATCTGATAGGCAATTACTATTATCTCGTCCTTCGAGGAGTATTATCTCCCAAAGCCACAAAGAACATTAGCCACATTACTCTCCAACAAAGTGTGTGGAACAAGAATAACGACTCTTAAAGTTTGATTTTATTTCGTAGTTTTCTTTATATCTTACTCGTTAATGCGTAGCGCTTAAATTGAATTTTATTACCTAAGGATTTATGTCTGTTTTATAGCGGAACATAAAGCAGCTTCAAATGGTTTTTATTAAAATAATCTGGATTCCCTACTGTCGGAGGGACACGTTTATTTTATTTTGTTGAGTATTTGTGCCTTTGTATGAGAGGTATTAGTAGGCTCATAACTGCTTTATAATAATATTATACTAATGAATGATGACTGTTTCTAATTTGGTACCGATTTCAAATTTGTTTAACATTTTTGATATGATTTTTTGCCTCTTTAATCATTTTCCAATAAGTACCCAAACCGCCACCAAAAAAAAAATAATAAGACTTAGCAACTATGCCTACATTATCTAACAAATAAATAAAAAAAAATAAACGATACCCCGTCATAAAAATAAATAACTTCTTTTGTATACCGACACTTTATCTGGAAACCTCACGATGTTTTGTATAGGGGTATCGTAGGTACACATTTATGTGAATTCACACATAAAATTTATTTAAGTATACGCCCGCGACCCTGATCGTGGAAATACATTATTTACGAAGCTCCGCGTTTTTCTTAGTACTTGTAGACACGGATCTTATAAAATGCTAATGTATCCGAAAGTTTCGGATATGTAATAAATTATCCGAAACGATATTTGATGAATAAAATGGTTCTATTGTTTGTAATTAATGGATTAATAAACGAAACGTGTTTAGTTTAGTCGGATATTTTAACTAGAAATTATCAGATAATACCTATTTATGTTTTATTTTTGTCTTCGAAAAAAATACACAGGTACATTATTTATCCAAAAATATTAATATCCGGTTTTAATTCAAATCAAATCAAATCAAAACATTTATTTGTGAACCATAGGTAAGGATAGATCTTAAGTATATAAAGAGTATCACTATGCTCTGCCAAATAAGCTGGCATACAAATATACATTAATAAATCTATATCATTATTACACTTGTTTAGTGGGTATAGGTACATACACAATTAAGGCACAATACATTTATTATAGTGTACAATAGATTAGGTATTATAATATTTTGTCAATTATATTTACATAATTAATTAATCATTTTACTAAGTATAATCTATTTAGAAAATATAACATTGGGTAGTATAATCTATTATAATTAATGTTTACATTTATCATTTAAAACTTTTATCATCCAGGAAACTTGCAATAGAATAATAGCATTTGTCAATTAGGAACTGGAATAGTTTTTTCTTAACTATGTTTACATTGTTTTCAAGTCTAATACTTTTAGGTAGTTTATTATAAATTTTTGGGGCCATTACAAAGATACTTTCATGGAACAAAGTTGTATTACTATTTACCAGCCTCAGTGTACCAGCTCTTCTTAAACTGCTAACTTGCGAAAACTTATCTATATTACATTTAACAAACATGGCAGATTCAAAAATATATAGACAAGGCATAGTCAATATTTTAAGTTTTTTGAAATAAGGCTTACAACTATCAGTTTGATCAATATTAACAATTGCCCTTACACATCGTTTTTGTGCTACAAACACTTTGTCTTCTCCAACTGCATTACCCCAAAACATTATACCGTATCGTAGTGTCGAAGAAACGAGACCATGATACGCCGTTAGAAGAGTTGCTTGATTTACAGTTTTACTCAGCATATAGAGGGCATAAGAATGTTGATGTAGTTTACCACACACATGTTCTATTTGTTCTCTCCAATTTATTGAATCGTTTATGTACAAACCAAGAAATTTTGTGGCTTTTGTTATGTTAACTTTTTTACCATTATAATTTATATTTAAATTTAGATTTATTTTTGCTCTTTGTCCAAACTGCATTAAATTTGTTTTATCTAGATTAATCTTGAGGTTGTTCTTCTCTAACCAGCTTACTACCGAGCTAAGATTTTTATTTATCTCTGTTTCGATGGAATTTGTTTCAACAGTGTCAAAGATAAGCGTACTGTCATCAGCGAACATTATCATGGGATATGTCGTAGCAGACGGTAAGTCATTTATATAAATTATGAAGAGTAGTGGCCCAAGCACACTACCCTGCGGCACTCCATATTTAATAGTCCTCAGAGAAGATTTAAATGAAATATCTGTATTATTAACTATTTTATTGATTATTGTTAATTGTTGCCGATTGGAAAGATATGATTCAATTAATTTAGATATGTTTCCTCTAACGCCATATGAGTTGAGTTTTTTAATTAAGATTTTATGGTCCACGAAGTCAAATGCCTTTGACATATCCATATATAACCCAAGAACTGGTAGTCTTTTATCTACTCTAGTAATTACCTTATTTAAAAATTCATATATCGCCATATTTATGCTCTTGTTTTTTCTGAAACCTGTTTGATTATCTGCAAATAGTTTATTCTTTTCAAAATAAGAATTTAAATTGTTAGAAATAACTTTTTCAAATATTTTTGACAAGACAGGAACTAAAGCTATCGGCCTATAGCATGACATATTTTTCTTATTGTCCTTCTTAAAAAGAGGCTTAATGGTTGTAATTTTTAATTTGTCAGGAAAGATACCTTCAGCTATGCATAGGTTAAATATGTGACTAAGTACAGGTGAAATAATTCCCGAAACATACTTCATTACTTTTGTATTTACGCCGTCATATCCAGTACTGTTAGTGTTACTCAAGGACATAATAATGTTATGTATATCTTGGGGAATAGTTGGTGGCATAAACATAGACGAGGATCTACTAGGTAAAGAGATGTTAGAGTTTTTATTCTTTTTTAAGGGTTGGACTTGATCTATAAAATAACTATTAAATGCTTGAGCTATTTCACTTGGATCAGTAATTGTTTTATTTTCATGTTGGATACAAGCAATATTTTCATTTGGAATATTTATCTTACGCCTATTAATCACTGTCCAAGTTGCCTTTGATTTATTCTTTGCGGTTTGTATGAACTGATTATTTTGTGATTTGCGTGTAAGTTGTATGACTCGTTTTAATCTACAAGAGAGCATTTTAAAAGCTTTTTTATTACTTAGGTTAAGATATTTTGCCGACATCTATGATCTATCCTATTCATACTTGTTTAAATAAATAAGCATAATAAGATACTTTCAAAGCACGTTCATTATTTCTTAATAACTAAAATTCTGAAATCATATAGATTTCAACTAGTCTCTTAGATTTAATGAAATACTTAGCTTAAGTTATTAAGGCTGACCGCACATTGGAGTCAAGATTGTTTTAAGACAGACTATTGCTATACAAAACATATGAAGGTGCGCATACTTCAAACAAAACGCTATAGACAAAATTGTCCAAATCGCACCACACGTCTGACTAACGTTTGTCGGCTTTCCTTTTTTATTTATGCGGGCGTGCACATCAACGACAAAACAGTCTAGTCAACGCAGGTATAAGGCTGACTTGTCTATGTGAGGAAAGTCTGTCTTAAAACTGTCGTAACTTCAATGTGCGGTCAGCCTAAATGTACGGATTAATTTCTAGTACATACCTTCGTATTCGCTGGTGGAAACAGGAGGGTCATACATAAAGTCACACGTCCTTGAGGGGAGGCCGTCCAAGTCGCCGATACCGCTCCTGTAACAAGTCAAAATCAAAAGTCATTTATTTCAAATTAGGCTACAATGTAAAAGTAAAGTTTTTTTCAGCATGTCTATTAATAGCGACTTCTTTTTTTAGAACTACTGACCCTTGGTTTCTATTCAAAAAATGTTACTTATCATTCGACTCTCATATAGTAATTGGTTGTGAAACTGGTGTAATGTTTTAAGTTTTACGGACAACCAATTACAGTCGTGATCAGTTGATTTGACAGCAATTTCAATTGATCAGCCTTTCAGAAACAGGTGGTTCGTCTTGAAAGACAGTTTATTTACGTTTTCGAAATGTCAGCATTTTATAGTCCAACAAATCTAAGAAGTACCGTTTGACGTTTCATCATTTTCAAACCGAAACAACTTTGTTTATGCGTACAATACTCAGTTTCGACAACCTTTGTCTTAAAACCATGAATTTAGAAAGATTTTATTATTGTATCTAAAAATTTACAATTTTTAATATCCTAATTTAATTGAAAACTTTCAATCAATGCAAAATAACACATATTTCCATAGTAAATAATTTCTAGTAGTTCTATTTTTGACCTCATTGCAAAGTCACGTAGTTAGGTCACTACTTGTAATGTTGTGACTCTTCAGATACACTTGTATGCGATGCTTTCGAATTATCAATTGACGACACGTTACTGCGCGACCGCATTATGCACTTAATACATAGGTACCCTAAAATAAATTACGACTTCGACAGAGACGTACACTTTGATAATTTCATAGATAATCAACTAGTCATTAATTTAAATGACGATGATGACGAAGACGATGACGAAGACGATGACGAAGACGATGACGATTCTAGTACTAGTAGTGTATAAATAAAATATCCTAAACATAACTTTTATTTCATTATGACAATTGATCTCTTAAAATTCGGATGTTATAGTAATCGATCTCATAAAAATCGGATAAATAGTAATCGATTTTTTTACTCCCAACCCTATTATCCTATTTGTCATAACTGTCAAACGGTACTTCTTAGATTTGTTGGACTATAATAGTTAGTGCGAGGCTATAAGAATATTTCAATTAAATATTTGAGTTTACGAATCTACAATCATTTTGCCTTTTGTTACGATATACGTTATATCTTATTATGAGTATATTTAGGTCCTAAACCTTTATCATTTATATAAACATTGCCTTAGTGAAACTCTTTTCCTCAATTTAAATGAAAACAATTAAGAACACGAAGCATACACAATCGTGGTCTAAACATCCCTAGGCGCTTGTAACACACACAAACATATTGCAGAGACACAGCCGGGACTCTGGCGACAGTCAGCCGGCACACACACAAAGAAACCCATTCAATTTATTAATTGTCGAAAATTAAAAGGCTGTAATTTGGGCCGTTTTGTTTGATGTACAACCACACTGCTCCGTCGGGGTGGGACACAAGAGCCTACCAATTACGCCCACAGGGGTCTGAATAACGAACTGAAATTATTTTCCTCGAGCTCGCCTTTTACTGGAAACCTCTACTAATTGCTTACCTACATATGTATGTTAAAACGTACAGAAAAATGTTCCTACATTCTTAATTAATTTCTGTACATTTCGGTCCGAGTTAGTTATCTACGAGGCTGCTTACTGAAATTGATATCGTCGTTTCGTTTACTTGGAATTTTGTATCGTTTTCCGCGTTTATTAATCTTATTATTGTCTTTCGTTTGTGGTGTTATTACAAATGTATTTTAGATTAGATTTTCTCACATTTATATTCTTAAAAAAAATACATTTGTATTTTAAATCCTACACTACTACTGACAATATCATTAGACAATTTATCAGTATTTCCAACAAATATAACTAACGTTAACAAACGCCAGTGAATCCAAACATTCAAAACAAAGAGTTTCACACCCAATCCAAAACTCTAAACTAAAAAACAAAACAAAAATGGCGGCATCCAATATCACTGGCAACCTAGATTTATCCCAGCAATTTAAAAGTTAAACGAAAAACATCACACACAGGCAGGTATTTCATTGTATCGTAAATCAAAACGTAATTTCGATGCGTCCCAAATTTTTAGTCAGGAATGACGAGGCAATTTGTTTGAATACTGATCTGTAATCGACAGGGAATCTGCCGGGTTAAAGTCTCGTTTATCAAAGCTATAAACGATGCCTCAATGTATTGTACACTTGAATATGAGCCCTGCATCTGTTCTGACGTTTTTATGTATTACTTTGAAAGCAGGCTCTACATGTTAAAACTTTAAACACGTAACTATCGCATATCTTTAACTATGGATGAGTTACTACTTTTTAAGACAATGCCGCATTTACTCCTTGGGGCTATCTCCTACGGATATTGGTTTGTTCCATAATGTATTAGCAAGGCCGACGTCGGAGGCTTAAAAAATATTGAATTCCTTTGCAAAACTTTAAAAGTGTATTAGTATCTATCAAATAAACGAATCATAATTTGATGTCACTCACTGTATATTATGCTGTCATTTTTTGCAGCAGCACGATGGGATTGACTTAGCATTAGATCGCAATAGCGTACTTAAATCCCTAGTCATAAAATAAATAAAAAAGACAGTGTCTCCATTGTCCACATACATAATTTCCCTATAAAATATGTATATATGTTCCTCGACCGATTTCGGCCACGGCGACCTCTTCACTCTCCGTTTTACAGTTCCATTTGTCGTTGATGTGCTCGTGCATGGCTCACATAGCCGATCTTATTACTAAATGTTCGCGCACAATGTGGGCAGGTCAGTACACCATTGCAAAAATTGTATGGTATGGCACAAGGTGGGCGTGCTTTTAATTCATCGCGTCTAGCATCCAGTTCGGAACAGCGTTTGTCCTCAAAGTCTTTGACTCTGGTCTTTACCAACGTCCTCCATTCTGGTCGTCGAATAGCCATTTGTTCCCATTCTGAAGGCTCAATATCGCACTTTTTCATATGGCGCTTCAGCACATCTTTATACCTGAGGAGTTGCCCGCCATGCTTACGCTTGCCCTCCTCAAGTTCAGAAAAAAAGATGCACTTTGCTGTACGCTTATTCGCCATTCGTGATAGATGTCCACACCAGCGGAGCTGTCTGCGCATGAGGTAGGCCTCGATCCCCATAATGTTAGCTCTTCGCAACACTTCCGTATTTCGGATGCGGTCAGACCAACGGATGTTCAATATTTTGCGCAGACATTTCATATGGAAACGATCCAGAGCTCGAATATGGCGGCAGTAAACCGTCCATGACTCCGATGAGTACAGCAGGCTCGGCAATACTACAGCCCTATATATGTCTATTTTAGTAGCCAGCTTCAGGTCATGTGAGCTGAAAACCTTGCGATCCAGTTTGCCGAATACCGCGGCTGCGGCACCGATCCGACTGTTGATTTCAGCATCAAGGTCGCACTTTGATGTTATAGTGCTCCCCAGGTAGCGAAATGTATTCACCTGCTTTAGTACGTCCTCATCGAGTTTAATGGTCAGTGTCTCTTGACCACGGACATCTAAAGACATCACTTCCGTCTTTTTGACATTAATCTTCAGACCGAAATTTCGACAGGATTTGTGTAGATTGGCCATAAGTCGTTGCAGGCCTTCTGGGGAATCAGTTACAAAACACAGATCATCTGCATAGACAATCTCAGTGATCAGTGCGTAAGAAACTTTGGTACGAGCCTTGAGCCTGGCTAAGTTAAAAAGATTGCCAACATTACGGAAACGTATGCGAATTCCTTCAGGAGTTGTCTGTAAAACTTCCTGAACCATAACTGCAAAATATAACGCGAACAGTGTGGGCGCAAGGACACAACCTTGTTTTACCCCACAGGTAACGGGGAAAAACTCTGACTGATCTGCGTTTACAGCGACACAGCTCTGCATATCGTCATGAAGCAGTCTTAAAAGTCTAACAAATTTCTCTGTGCATCCTAGTTTCTGCAGAACTAACCAAAGGGCTTCTCGCGGTATACTATCAAAAGCCTTCTCAAGGTCAACAAAACAGAGATACATATTGCGACCCTGTTCTCTGCTTTTTTCTTGTAGTTGACGCAATGAGAAAATGGCCTCACAGGTACCACGGTCGGGTCGGAAACCAAACTGGGATTCTGGCAGGATCTTTTCCGATAAATTTCTAAGTCGATTCATTAGAACTCTAGCGAAGACTTTTCCCGGAACTGAGAGTAAGGAAATACCGCGGTAAGAACCGCAATCGGCTCGATCACCTTTGCCTTTATATAGAGCCCGAATGAGAGACACTTTAAAAGTGTATGGGACTTGTTCTTGTTCCCATATAACGGCAAAAAGTTTCCAAATCGCAAAGTGCAGGTCCTCCCCACCGTACTTCAATAACTCTCCCGGTATAGAGTCCACTCCAACTGCACGATTATTTTTCTGCTGTTTAATGGCCAGAGTAACCTCCTCTAGGGACACTGGCTCGTCAAGCTCGAAGGCATGAGACTGTTGAGGTAACGAGCGAACGTGGTCTATGTTGACAGAATGATCCACGTTAAGTAGCTTCTGAAAATGCTCCGCCCATCGCTCGAGTATTTCTTTCCTATCTTTAAGAAGCCCTTTGCCATTGGTCGGCCTGAGTGGGACTTTTGCTGTAGAGGATATACCAAGCAGGCTTCTTACCTCATTGTAAAAATTGCCTAGCTGGTTGGTATCAGCAAGCCATTGTATGTGATGAGCCTTCTCCAACCACCAATTCTCTTTCGCCTTTCGTGTGAGCTTACGAAGCTCCATTTCACTATGACGTACTTCCGTAACAGTTTCACCTCTATGTGTTCTGCTGTGCCGCCTCAAAAGTCGACGGTGTCTATCAATAGCGTCCGTTAGTACCCCATTATTTTCATCAAACCAGTCCTCGTGTTTTCGGACCCTCGGACCTAAAGTTGATGTAGCAGTTCCGAGAATTTGAGAAGAAAGGGACTCCCACATTTTGCCGACTTCACCGGATTCTAGATCAAGAGGCTGCAAAACAGAACTCAAGTTTTCGGCATATTCCTTTCTCGTGTCTTTATCTTGAAGTCGTTCAAGATTCAGATGCTTTTGTTTCGGTCTGTCTGATCTACGGGGATGTTGATGTCGAAAACGTATCTTAAGAACCAGAAGCCGATGATCAGTCCAACAGTGAGCGCCGCGCATGGCACGGGTAACCTGAACCTGTGACACATCTTTCTGACGCACTATAGCGTAGTCAATAAGATGCCAGTGCTTTGATCTAGGGTGCATCCACGTGGTCTTATATTTAGCTCGTAATCTGAACATGGTGTTTGTAATCGCAAGATCGAATTGTGCGCAGAGACTAAGCAACAGCTGTCCGTTGCTGTTCATATTTCCAAGACCATGTCTGCCTAGAACTTTAGGCCAGGCTTCATAATCCCGACCCACCCGAGCATTAAAGTCACCCAAGAGTAGGATCTGCTCTCTTGTCTGAATACGATCTAAGCACTGCGTTAGCTCCTCATAAAATTTGTCTTTAATCTCATCAGACTTGTCTAGCGTTGGGGCATAGACACTGATGATATTAAGGTAATTGTTATGTTCCATGTGAAGGCGTAGTGTAGTAATACGGTCGGAAATGTGTACAGGGTATTCTTCTAGGTGTTTGACAAGCTTATTCTTGACTGCAAAAGCTACACCTGACCTTCGCGGTTCGTTGGCAGCAAGTCCCTTCCAATAAAAAGTGTATCCACCCACGTGTTCTGTCAGCTCTCCTTCATCGGGGAGATGTGTTTCGCTGAGCGCAGCCACATCAATATTATAGCGATGAAGTTCTCTTGCTACGATGGCAGTCTTTCGTTCCGGACAAATGTTTGCTTCGCGATCTAGAAGTGTACGCACATTCCACGCGCCAAAGGTCATTAATGCTGGTGTTGATTTTATATTCTTTATATTTTTGTAACGTCGACCGCGAATTTGGGATGCAGAGGCAGCCGCGGTTGCTACCCTCTTTGTAGGTTGGGATGAGCATTTGTTTAGGGCACCTTTTCTAGCCCCCTCCCCGGCTGAGCGGGGAAAGCAGTGCCACCCTAAATAGGGCTGCTTTGTCACCTCGGGTGTTGCCGAATCCGCCCTGTCACCCCGATGCAGAGCAGAAGCGACCACGATGTAATACTACACCCCCAAGGCCGCCTACGTGCAGGAGTCAGACAAAGCTCAACGAGCATCACGTCAAGCCTCTCTACCTCCCCCTATCGCCGTAGGACTAAACTGAATTGCGGAGTCCTTATACGGAAGCGGTCAGTTGCGCAGGATATATTAACGTGCACAAGAGTACGCGCAAAACACAGGTGCACTTACTCGTCTTTGTCTTTCTGTGTCCAGTGGAACGGAGACCGTTACGACCGGAGGAAGACTAAGACAGATGAAATAGTATTTCGGTGCAAGAAAAGGTACAGGGGGTCAACACTTTTTTCACACACTCCTTTAATCGCCTTTTACGATACCCACGGGAAGATATGGGGTGGTGTTATTCTACTCTGCCGACAACCACACGGCCGAATATGTATCAGATTTATCACACGGTTCACGTACGACATTTAATACAAAACCACTTTTGTGTATCATCTATGTCTCTATTACCATTGACGGAAATGTAGAGAAACTTCACTAAGAACAGTACTACGTAATATGTACATACATATATCTCGTTCGTGAATACCGTAAGCCACTTGGCTCTAAGAGTTGCAAACATCAAAACCAATCCTGTTATCCGAAAATTACTCTCGGAGGAAACAAACTTATTTCCCTTTAATAGGTTGTTGTAAAGTTGGATGTGTAAATAAGGCAAGCTGCACACGAACATCTGAATACCTATGCCGAAGTTTGAAAGCATCCCGGAGTAAGTTGGCGACTAACTTTTATTGTGATTTTATACGGAAGAATCAGAAGCTATAGAAAACCGTGTTTAACTCCAAATACGCTGAAACGAAGGAGTGTTTTGTTGTACGAAAACTTTTGTTGTTTGACTTTTATTTGTTGTGTCTATTTGTATTTAGTTATCATCTATGTACTTATTAAGCGGGTTTTTTGTAACGATTAGAAGAAAGTATGTATGGCAAATTGAAATCGAGAAATATATCCAAATCAAATACTCAACATTTCATCTCAGTGCAATATTTACTAAACATTCGTCTTTAGTACAATACTATCCCTATGGATCAACTCGAATACCAAACAAGTTCAAATCAAATATTAATCGTGTATCTACTTAAAAGATAAAACGTACCTATCCTTTTCTGAAGAAAATATGAAAATAGGAGCTTTCCCTCGACCGCGTAATGTTGTTTTATTCAGCCTTTCTACGAAACCTTCCGAATCATAATAATGGAAAGAAAACATTACATTGTATATAAACTTTTAGGAGACGGTGGAGTGTGAAAATATTTATGCTCAGTATACGTAGTCGTTAAATTTGGGGAACGTGTCGATACATTTTAAATCAACTGAAGACTACCTGCACTTATAACGCTATAATACAAATTATATGTCGAAACATTTTCATATATTAAAGTGAGCCGCTTACTGAATATTAATATTGCCCGCCTTCCCCTCGCAGGGAGCTTCCCGGTAGTTATTACAAGTTATACAGGTATAGATAAAGTTGTCTACGGGTTGAGACGCGAAAATTAGAGTAAGAAGTGGGTCAAAGTCGAGCCGGGGTCGACGTCCCGCGGCGGCGTCGAGCGTCTAATAATTATGTAACGACGACACCGAGCCACAATATTCTGTGGTCTACATCACTCACAATTAGGTTCAAACTTTCTCGCCACGTGGCACCGACGTCTTGATAAATTCTCTGTCATTACTGTCTGCGAGTTCCCGCGGAAAATATACAGTTCGAATGGAAGAATGAACTTCATATTCTTGCTTGACAAAAGCCAGAGGGGATTCGAAAAATGATCAGTTGAAGGCAATTTTATATGACATACGTATATATGTAACACAACTTACTGCAAACATAACATCCAGTATTCACACTGGATGTAGGCTTCCTTGTCGTGGACACACCCCAACTGCATGTCGACCATTCTGATGAAGCCTGTAAAAAAAGGGAATGTTAAAAAAAAACTTAAGTACTTGAAGTTACGTTAGACCGTGATCAATTACATTTAATCGATCAAACAACGCCGAGTTGACACAACGCGGGATTTCATCAAGGTAATTCAATTTAGTTAGGGCGCATTACACCCTCCGGATCACTTTACGTGTGTACACAGTATTCCGTTGCACATCATCTGAATAATTGATGTGTGGATGTAGATACGAGCCCACGCCGTACCTATTCACGGCTATTAAATCAATGGCCACTTCTGCACGCCAGCAGATTCCATTTATATTTTCGGGCGTGCGCAATAAAATCAATACTGTGAACTTTCCAAGAGTACAGTGACCTAGTCATGCGCTCCATCTGAATAAGGCCACACGTTGCATAAAGTATTTGTGACGTAAAATAATGTACAGCCGTGTCACGTTCAGCATCGCCCAATTAGTGCCGGTAAGCGTTTGTACGTCGTCGACACCGTTTAAGCTCATCTCATTTGAATATCGCAGGTACATGGGTAAATAAGTCCCTCGTCACGAATGTAATTACTCTAAACAAGTCTCTGTCTTACAAGGTTTCGTTGAAAGTACTTTGCGCATCTACATAAATTGAAAGGGAAGTGAAACATCCTAAGCTAACAACTAAGGGATTAGATGTATGGAGGTAGACACACTGACCATCGCACTTCGCCGCGACTCGGCCTTATTATTTGGAAACTTTACGAGTTGTTCCCCGCAAACTCAGCTAATTAAATGTTTGAGTTTGGTTGTTAGCGAAGTCAACAGGTTTGATTTTATGTTCATTTTATATACCTACTTAACACGTATAAAGGGTAAGCTCGGTCTGTATATTCTTCGTTAGCAATTTTCTTTCATGTTTTCATTAATATTTAAAGAGAAATGCTGTCTATTCTGTTTAAACACACACACAGCATCCACAACAATAGAACATTGTGTAGGTCGTGAAATAATTCTGAACAGACAACACAGCTAAAGCCTACCACTTGAAAAGCGATAAAAATCCATTTTGAATGCGCATATTTTCCTGCAAGCCGACGTCCCGCGCGGGCCCGAGACAAAGGCCTGCGAAATTACAGTCTTGCTTTTAAATGCGAGAATGAATCGCAATGTCTCATCCCCTCAAAGCTTTACGAGCTCGTTGTGAAAAACTACGCTGTGTCTGCTACTCCTGAATATACAGGCTTTTGTAACCGTATCCATTTAAATACCAAATAATTACCTTAACTAGAGTGTTTTGCAATCTGATCTTACTTGAAATAGTCGGTGCAGTAAACAAACAAGTCATGCTGTAGGAGTTCGTGTAAAACAATAAGTACGTACCATTTTAAATCACGCTTCTCAGTTGCAAAACTTTAGCAATAAATCTCGGAAGAGAACAACGCGACTCAGCCGAGCACAGAATAGTTCCAGTATCCCGGGAGTGAAATTAAAACTAATCGTAACTGAATCCGCGCGACGCAACACTCGGCAAGTAGCGCCGCGTGATCGGAATGCTCCGCCACATTCCGCCCTCAGACATAACCGGCGGAGCGGATGAAAGATACGAAACACGTTTAAAAAGTCCATTAGTTGCAAACCCACACGAGTTTTTCCGCGGACCGACCACTGCAAGAATTTAAAAATGCAGCAGCTCGCTTTGAATGTCGGCATCTTTTCATTTGTAGGATGTGTTGCCGCAAGACAAAACCTCGGGGAATTACACTCTTGTTCCTCAAATACGAGCACGGAGTGCAATATCTTTCCCTTTGAAAACCAGGGAAACTCATAAACATACGGGTTGAATGTTACGATTGCGTTCTTCTTTTTGCGTGCCATATGAGAGCAAAAATTGCAACTGTTTTAATTATTCAGAAAATAAGACCAAAAGAACTCGACACCGTTGTTTAACAAGCCTTTTTATAGTTTAATTAAAGCTCTTGTTGAACGTTTCCGAGAGTATCCGAGAATTTTTATTCAATTCGAGGAGCAATACCGCAGTTTATCATCAATTTCTCCGCCCCATAAGGGTTTCGTTTCCCGGGCTTGTTGTATCGTGTCGTATAACTAATGATACCGCCGGCCAACCTAAGTCCTGAAAAGAAACGTCGCCGTACCGTTTTCATCTCTCATTTGTTCCGTGACCGTGGAGACGCAAGCAATGGAGACAAAGTAGAACGAAATTGCGGGGACGTCGCTAATGCCACGGGCGGGTCGGGCTGTCCCTCCATTGTGCTTTATGTCGCACAAACAAGATGTTTGATGAATCCACATTACGACCAGCGAATCGAATTAGGCCGGTAATTTATCGTATTGTGGAACCGACCGCATTGAAAAAGCCGCCGACTCAGACGAAGCTTATTACTTCTCAAGTCAGCAGTAATTGAAATTTATTCCACATAAAAACTAAATCACCCGCAATAAATAAATTGCTATTCTATATTTTCAAGCAAACGAAAGCGCAGATCGGGCAGATTGTTGTTAATTCTAAATTTACACAAACTTTGTTGAGAGAAATAAAGTTAAAAGATATTGGCAGCGCTGAAAAGCTCACCGAAGCTGGCCTGAGATGATGATATAGCGATACTTAAGTAAATTTTGTATCTTGACGTTTACTCACTTTTATCATCTTTGGACGGTACTGGGACATATCTTTTGAATTTTGGTCTGCGAACAAAACATCAAGCTATTAGAAAAACAATATTGACATAAAATATAAGTCAAAATATCAATATTGGTACGTACTAATTTATCCAACATAGAAACGATTTGTAAATACGCTAAAATGTATTAGAAATACTTAACAAGTATTCACAATCTATTTATAACTAAGTCAATTTATTAGCAGCTCCAATGTTCGCCTACATTTTGAAAAGATTTGATTCTACGAAACATAATCAATTTACTTTTAAAGATTCCTTGATATTTAATTACAATAAACTCTAAAATATTCAAACAATAAGGTTTGATATTGTGTTACAAAATTAATTTCACAGAAGTGCTATATAAATAGCTGGTCGTAAAATTCAAGGATCGTAATTTTAAGATAAATAAGTGACAAGCATCATACATACCCTTCTTCTACAAGCTTTAGCGGCGAGGCTTCGACAGAGCATCCAGCGTAGAATGTTCTGTTACCCTGCAAAACCCACATGTTGGCCACGGCGTTGTTACCCATACCTGCACAGAAAACATTCAAATATTCCTCAACATTCCCACAACGCCATCTGGTCTCAAATTTAGTATACGTGAGTAACTTGTGTCATGAGTACTAGACAACTGATAAACATACTTGTATATTTCTAAACACATAAATTATACCCCAGAAACAGAAGAAATGATCGTGCTCATCACACAAATATTTGTCCTGTGTGGGAATTGAACCCACGACCTCTGGTATAGCAGTCAGGGCCACTAACCACTAGACTAACAGGCCCGTCGACATTTGTTGTTACCTCCTCGTGTGCTCATTCTTTTACCCTACGCGATCAAATTGAACTTGCAAAATGAAGTCAGGTATCTCCCAAATGGGCTTGCGTGCGTACTGAAGAATTGTGCAAAAAGGTTTAACTCGCTTCCCTTTGCTTTCCATTCTACACGGGCTTGATGCGAGATACGTGTTACGATTTCTACAGTACAATTTCCGCTTTCTTTATTTTTAAATATACTGATGTATTTTCTCTTGAAATACATTAACGTTCTTAGAAATATTAGGGAAGAGAGAACAAGATAGGAAAAGGTTTTATTTGTTTATCGGATGTAAAAAAAGCTTTCTAAATACACAAGAAAAAAATACATTAAAAAGAATAAAAACGACTCTGGCATTCGATTTTCAATCTTATTCAATGCGTTGACATAAATGGTGTATCCCTTTCACAACCGTCTTCACATCTGGCAGGCCAGACGGCTATGAGAGTCTATAATGTGGCACAACTTTGACCTATTATTCCGATAGTACTTCTACTCTCAATATTCCGAGCACCTTCGTCACAATTGACAGCAGCTGTCATTGGCCACAGAATATCTGTGACGCAAATGCTGCGTGAATTTTTGACATTCGATTGGCGTTTGACGTTAATATTGAGTATTCCTATTCATAATTAATTGTTTACCAACTGAAAAATACAACAAAGTTTCAGGAAAGTATTTTCAATAAAATAGTGTTACATAAAATAACAACAATGGTTATTACAGCGAGAATAATATGTGCTCACGTAGATAACAGCCTCTCATATTTGTGGTTAGTGGCCATTAGATCTATTAATCTGATAACTAAGTCCATTATCGTGCGTTGCCGTGCGCACTAAGATTTGTGCCACAGTTTTGTGAGAACAGAGTACGGGAAAATGAACCTTCAGGCTTTTTATTACGGTGTTTTTGAAAAGGACATTGCTTTTATCCCTGTTGCTATGACAATACATTCGTTACCTGTGTCTGGAGCTCAAAACTCACTAAGCGAGCACAATAGGATCCTGAAAGATTTGGTTATTGATCCTTAGGGGTATCTTGTCCAAATAAGCCATTCTTTGTGATAAAAACTAGTGAGTAAAATACTAAACAGTAAACAGAAAAATTGTTTGCTTCAAGAGCTGTAGTTGTTGAGTTGTAGAGTTTATTAATTTTAATACGATTTTTTTTATTTCATATGGTTACAAGTTTACTAACATGTTACTTTTGAGAGTGTACTTATTCAGCGCACATGTAATTTTGCCTGAGTGGTGCGTTTTTGGATATGTAGGTATAATACGTAATCAAATGTGTGTTATTGGTGCCTTAAATACTTGCATATTTTTCAATAGCAATAACAACGCACGTTATTTTGTAATTTAGACATTTTAATTATTTTAATTAAAGTTAATAGATATGTACTCACTCTAGTTTTTGCGTAATTAAATTAAACATTGCATATATTTGAAAACATTTACTTTGCATTTACTACTAAAAACAGCAACCCCCTAATTAACATAACCCCGATAACAGGTTTCTATTTACACCTGTCAAAAATCGAATCTCTATGCCAATTCCTCACAGCAAAATTAAAAAAAATATGCCAACTAATTTAAAAAATTTTCACACTAATCCTTCACAAAAAATCAAACGTTTAAACTTTAAAAGTACCTACATCTATTTCCAATGGCGTAGAAGAGATTACGAGCGGGGCTCGCGACAAAGGTACGATAATTGACCCCCGGCCTTGACTGCGCTGTAGGTAATCGATTTGCCGCTGCACTGGGATCGACTCACGGTATAAAGGTTATCTCATTTATTCTCTTATGTAAGCGGAAAAAACGGCTTTTTGTGGTTATTTATGGGGAGTTTTTCAACTGGATATGGTTACGGCATGAAGCGATACTGATTTTTGGTTTTTAGTCTTGGTCACTTTTTTTGACAGATGTACATACAATTAATGTTTAATGTTTCGGAAGGCACGCAAAAATGTGGGTCCTGTTCCCGATCTCTCTCTGGTTGTGTCGGTTTAGCCTCAATGGGCATTGATTCATAGTAACACCAGCCGCCGTGACCGAAATCGGTCCGGGCTCATATTAATGTTTAAGTATATTAATTCGTCATTCTTCTTTTGCTTGATCTTATCCTTATTACTGAGGGTAGTGACCGCAATCCGACGTCCTTTACTTGCCTCCAAGGAGTTTTGTCTTTGTCATTTATTATCATGAAGTTATATTTGGATAATATGCTAAGCTATTTATACGCATTTGATTGTTTTGGCCAACTACTGGAAACTCAACAACAAAACGATCTCTAATAACCGAATTTAACGCCAATTTTGTTCTATATAAAATTCAGTCATAAATCGTATTAAAAGATAAACAAAAACAGTTTCATTTGAACTCTGATTTGAGGTATGAAGCGGTTCTTTAAAATATAAATATTAGATTTCTTCGTAAGCCGGATGTTTCACGCCCACGATATGAGTCCCAGTTATGTGGCGAGACTGCTGCCGGCGACAGGAAATAGGATCCCTCGTCGAATATTCACTGCAACATATCTCATAGGATGCTCAGACAAGTATTGAAAGGATTTTTCTATTGACTTCAATATAGCTTTGAGAATTTTGTTTACTCTGTGGATGTATATGAAGTTGTAAGTGACTTGACGAAAAATAAATTGAAATATTTTCGGGTTAAAATATTTAATTTAGAACGGTTGCGCTAAACGCCGTTTAAAAATAACTTTTCCTGATATAAAACTAAATAATCCTAAGCATTTTCAGCTACTCTAGGACATTAAGCGCTCTTATTAAAATTAATTACCTAACCTTTTTCATCGTTATACGTAAAGGATAATCTCCACAAGCGGATTTCGTTTCACTCAACCATTTCAATTGCAATTAAATTTGGGGCAAATTGAATCGAAGCGGATCGGGAGCGGCAACCAAGTGTTCGACAAATAGTCTGTTCCAATTTATTTTCCATCGCACATAATGAGATACGTTTTCCCACGAATACGGTTCAAATAAAACGCTCTTTAATTTTCATGTTGTGACGTAATACAGCGATCGCTGAGGACACTTCACTATAAACCTCCCCTCACAGAAACGAATTCACAATTTGCGCGGGAAATTACGTTTTTACGGGTTTTATTTTGCCGCCATTTTCTCGCGCCACTGTCAAGTCAACTGTCAATCTGGAATTATGGCGCCTTTTAAAGTAATGCATATATCTGACGTCGTAAATGATACTGCATGACTATAAACTGTCAAATAAATCGTTTTATATGTTATTTTATTAAGTATATCTGTTTAATATTAAATTACATAAAACGTTCGGTCCTTATAGTCTAGACTGTAAGTACCGAAAAATCGAAAGGAAATCATCTGTCTTGGTGTGGGCATGTGATGAGGAGGGATGAGACTCATGCGACTAAGAGAGTGATGAGTAGGAACGTTGATAGATGGAGAGGAAGGAGAAGGCGAAAGAGAGGATGGATGGATTGCTTAAGGAATGAAATGAATGAAAATGGAGTAAATGATACTGTGACGTCTGATAAGGTAGAGTGGAAGAAAAAAACGTGTTGCGCAG
Organism: Chrysodeixis includens; assembly: GCA_941860345.1. Classification (NCBI taxonomy): domain Eukaryota; kingdom Metazoa; phylum Arthropoda; class Insecta; order Lepidoptera; family Noctuidae; genus Chrysodeixis; species Chrysodeixis includens. The sequence goes on along the minus strand of OW796108.1, from coordinate 6,403,535 downwards.
ACCCCAGGTACAATGAGATAAGGACTGGAAGGTGATGGTACTTACACTCTAGACCTACATTTTTTTGTTTAGTTGTTTATCTATTGCAGTATTACTATTATTAAATATAAATATATCGAATGCCATTTAAAAACATAGATACTTTTAAAGCCGATACTATAGATAGCATTACAGTTCTGTTAAAATTATATGACAGACTACTCACGTATACGCTGGGCGCGCTCAAAGCTATCATCCATCTCTATCTTGAAACATCTGCAACAAATAAAAAGTATGAATCTCCCGCCATCTTCCACAGAACAATGACTATTTAAACAAGGAATAAGTGGATAAGTTTTAACTATTCCGCAGACTCAAGACACGAATTTAATTACAGAAGGTTTGATGAACTTGCGACAAAGATATTATGATTTTGAAATTTGAATTGATAACTATTATTGTAATAGAATATTCATTTGCTTACTTTAATATTCTTGGTCTAGAAACTGAATTGGATTATTAAGTAGTTATTCTTAATGCCGAAAGCAAAATTCAATTTTGTTTGATAGATTCATTTATATAGGGTGTAATTGATTCGTATTCACGTTTCTGCGGTCGTTTTGCGGATAATTAAAAACGTTTCTTTGTGTGTAACTTTGTGCGATGAAAGGTAATTGCTATCATTAAATAAATATTCAGCTCAAATAAATAGCGAGTAAAAGAGGGCTCTGTAAAAACACAAAAGATGTTTACAAGATAATGGTAAGCAACATGCAATACATTACTTTTACTGCTCTAGGACGATAACATTCATTGATTTGTACCTACGAGGCAGAAATGCAAAGCATGCTAAATAGTAATTAACTACATGCTAAAAAGCTAATTTTATCGTTTCTTAGACTAATAACATAATTTTGCTTCTTTTCTTCTATTCACCTCTAAGTCAATTCGCTAAAAGTCATTTTATCGTACTGGATGTATATTTTTAAACACATTCATATCCCATTCCGTCGTTCAGGGATGCGATTCACTGCGCTCTAGCTACATTTAGACGTCCATCTGCACCAGAATAACTTAAGACGTCTAACGTCCGACAGTGTGAACTGAAAACCTTAGACACTACACTGATATATCAAACCCGTTTAAATCAGAATAAAAGCTAAAAGTACATTCACCTTAAACCTACATTCTTTCTAGCTATCCCATTACAAACCCAACTACTTTAACTAAGTCATTACACGTGAATGTATCAAGAAAATGTGAGAAGGCGTCCTTTCGAACACAATACGGTGTCACCTCGTCACAATGAGGGTACTTTGACATGCTCTCACAAGGTACTCGAGTCTCGCACACAGAGTTACCGATCGTCATAAAAAGACATTGTTGTTACAAGCACTTTCGAAATTCTTGTCACCTACTCTTCAGATTGCTGCATGGGATATTGACCGGTGATGCTACTGTCTTTTGGGGTGGCCTTTTTTGCGGAAAAGTGGTTACCTGATATTACTCATTCAGTACCAAGTTCATCCCGAAGTTGTCTGTAGTAAGTCTCTTTTACCGCTAAGACCGCCCATAGTGGCATCATGTAACTTATATGTTAGTCTAATCCTTTATTGTTGTTGTTTGTTGTTTTAAAAACAACTCCCGCACTACGGAATTTAATCCTTGTATCGCACATGTGCACAAAGACACCGAGATTCAGCCCAAGCCTTTGTGGATCGCACAAATTCTTGTCCTACGCGGGGATCACACCTGCGATATGTCGCGTACAGTGGTAATTGGCGTGGTGACCTATACCACGCTATTTGGTGCTATCAATATCAATGCTATTTGGTGTGCAATAAAGAATTTTCTACCTTTCTACCCTGCCTTGTATTTTGAACACTAAATTTAATATCCACTTAATTAATTTAATATCACTTCTTGCGTAGACGTCGGATGACAGTTCTGAAATCGCATCCAAAATGGCCGAAGCATCTGAGGAGCATCCTGCATATTCAAGAAGTGAATACCTGCATCTTACTTCCAGATTACTTCGGAATCTCAACTTCCAGCCTTAGTTTGGGGAATATCAGAAGTTACAAAACCATTTTAAAGGTCAATAACGCATGTCTTACGTCTATGGTTAATTGTTGTAACACTTAACCATAGAGTATAAATGTCACCTGCAAAGAAAAGAAAAAAAAGAAAAAAAATAAAAAAATTCCAAAAAAATTCAAGTTTGAAATCCAAAGGGCACTGGAATTCAGGCAGTTTGATTAATATTTTATTCTTCTCTTATTTTGTTTCTCGACTAATATTGCTGACTGCACTTTTCTTAAGTGCTTTTAACTGTAAGTACAAAAGTCTTGGCTTAAGGTTTGGTAAATTAAAAATTGGCAACACCACACACAAAGTTTAAAAAACAAACATAAAGAAAGTTGCTGAAAGTTTCAATAAACTAACTTAGAATGTTAGATTTTAGCAGTTTCGACAGTTTTTTTTTTTATCTAAACCACAATTTATTCCTAATACATTAGTTTACTTTAACCCGGAAGATTAATTTTTAACAGTTTTGACAGTTTTTTATTCTGAACCACAATAAACCACAACCTAACACATTAGTTTCTTTTACTAGAAAAGTATTTATAAAGACCTACGTAAGTTACTATAAAATACATACAAAAGGGGTAATACAGCAAATATATGTCTGTGTCGCAAAAGCCCAGACATAACCTCTCAATCACAGTATATGTGATGACGTGGGCTATTTGTTATGGCGTAGGCAGGTTCGTATTACCTTCATCGGTTCATCGGAGCCGCGCAGAACTCGGGTCAAGGAACTCTAATCCTGGCGAATATCAAGAGACTTCAACACAGTACAATTGTAAAACATTTGAAGGCCTATGCAATGTAATATCGCATTAGAATAAAATCAAAATAAAAACAAACAAAAGGTTCTTATTTCGAATAGGCCTTTTCAGAAACTTTGAAAACGTTAGTGGCTCTAGTTGCGTGGTTCCAAAATGTCATTCTTATGGAGAAGAACCGGCAAGAAACTCCATAAAATAGAAGACAGTATCTATCCTACTATTATAAATGCGAAAGCTCGTAAGTATGGACCTCTAACTTCTTGTGGCTTCTTGGATCTCTGTCAGGATTAAACGGTTAGAGCAATTTTGGTGAAAATTTTTTATAGAGTTAGTTGACACCCTAGATTAACATACTTACTACTTTTTAACTGACAACGTAATAATGGGTAATGGTTTTACAGCTATAGCTGACATTCACGTGAAGTCGCGGGCAACAGCTAGTTCCCCATAATGATAGTTCCCCGTAGTTACAACTATTGCCAAAACAACATAATTACCTAAATAAAGTAAAAACATAACATATTTGCTTTTATTACATTCGTACACAGACAGAAACAAGAGTGCTGATGTAATGTTAATGTCTAAAGGCGCTGAGTAAGTAATTAACATTAATATTACTAAGATGCCAATATGATTACTCATCGTACACATGTTTTTGCCATTTGTACATAAACATTAATGCTTTGTGTTTTGGCACTGGCATTATTTTCTGCCATACTTATTTACGTTGCCAATAGTTCCAATAATTTATTTGCTGCAGAACGTTTCATAGCTTTTTCTGTGAGAATAAAATATAATTTATTGTGTATGGATTGTCGTTTTATGATATAGGAAAGTTCAGTTTATTAGCCCAATTTCCTAGCGTATTTTTCTGCACTTCTAGAATTTAGTCTTTTATTCGTTATTATTTTTCAGCCGAATCAAAACTAGACTCCCAATTAAGTACATTGGGAAAAACAAGTAAAAATTATTTGACTGTATTCATATTTCTGTTCATAAACTTCATTTCACTTAAAAATAAAACGCATGAATCATTATAAATCTACAGTGAAAATTTTACGCAATTATACAAGGAAGTAAACAAAAACGGTATACTTACATATAATTTTACCATACATATATTTAAGGCTCACATTATTGTATGAGCGTGTCACATATCGACAGTTTTGATTGATGACTCACTGCGAGAGAATGCCTGAATATCTAATGGCGGCGACACAGCAATTTATCACAGCCTGATTATTTCCGATTTCAATTCCATGGTTATTGTTTGTGCTGTAATTGATATTTTCGAGTGTCTGTACAGAGTGCACAGTGTACACTAGTGGTAGAAAGGGAAAGAAAGAGGGAGAAAGAGTGTGTTTGACAGAGAGAGAAGAACGTTGGTTGAATGATATTTGATATCTTGCATTTTGGTTGATCACAGAGATTTGTTGGGCGTTTGTCTGTGTAATATAGTAACGTTGAATGACTGGCCTTTGATAGACTATACCTTTACGTCTTTAAAAAATATTACGTTAAAATATTTTGTTTTATGAAACGGTCTTTCTTAACATCTTGTTTATTTTCCTAAAAATATGTCACAGTCTTCTTCCTCGATCTAAATTAATAAGAAATTAGAAATACAACGGTCAACGACATTAAGAAAATTAAGGTAAATAGTAATTCAGAACCGAAACCCCTTTTCTTATGGACACCGGATCAATAATTTGGCACTCATACATTCTTTAGCAAACTTTATTATCTGTCTTTGTAAATTTTAATAAAGATTTTTTCATAAAGACATGAGCTTTGAACCACTTTGTTCATCCCTCATGCACACAATGTCTGTTGATTGATGAAACTCTTAGAGGAGAATGGGCGAGTGGACAATGTGGACACTGCAATACGAATGAACCCCATTGTAAAGTCATGCTGCAGTGCTAATATTCACAACGGTCTTATCTTAATGCAGTAAGGTTTAAATTGGCGTAGTTTTTTAGACATCAAAGAATTTATCGCACATTATTTCCAAAAGTTTCAATAATATTTCTTAAGTAATAATAATTATAATAGTTAGAAGAAGTCTAAAGTAATATCTTCGGTACATCTAAAGAGAGATTTTTACAAAGATTTTTTCACGATCTGAATAGAACGTAACAAGAATAAAACTAAAGCTTTTCCAACAGAATCAAGTTGAACGAATAAATTAAAAACAATAAAAACTAGAAAGAAAAACTCCGGAATAGTTTTTCTTGGCCACTCGACCGGATCCGAATTGCTTTAAAATTACTGCTAAAGATACCTTTTAAATGAGTGTTAGGTTAAAAAACGTAAATCAGTTTTATAGGCAATTATTTCACGAGTAGGTTCCCGGGGGTATTCATGTCCCAATTCCAATAATATTCCTTTTAATTCTCGTTGAATCAGTGGCCCTCAATTCTATTCATTCCTCGCGTGCTATACAAGCCTAATGAATATAGCAATCGTTGCTGGAATATGATAATTGTTAACACGAGGCTATTGAATCGGAAACCGATGAAAAGCCATGCATATGTTGATATTTTTTTGTATTTGTGAGCTAGATTAATTAAAAATGTTGGACATGCGTGTTTTTTTTGTTTAATCTAAAACTAACGATTGAAAATCTCGCAATCCGATACATTTTGTGGCGTTTTATTGATACGAATAACATCCATTTTTTTTCATAAATTTTACGTACGTGTCTGGTTTTCTCTCGTTATTATACCCGTTTGTTTATTGCACTTATATTCTACTGGTATATTGCATTATTTTTATTTAAATCGACTATAACAATACAGAGCGAACCATTTCAATCACATTCAAAATAAAACAGCTCCTTTTTTTTAATCATGAAATATAATTTCCATAAATATTTGCGAACAGCTTGTACTATGGATTAAAGCTCCAGCACGTGCCTCAGTATTGGTTGCCATGGCAACTATTCAGACCAGTCCATCCTTTTTGCCATCACTATCTCAGTTCAAAGCCTTTGACATCTCATTTCCTGGTAGATATCGCTTTGTTTGCCAAAGTTAGATCCAACGGGAATCTGTACCTGTACTACAAACTCTCCCACGATTAAAACAAGATCATCACTGATGTAGAAGAGAGAAAGTGCTCTACAATGCTCATAGCGGTGTCTCGCTTGCACAACGAGAATAGACAGAGTGGTGAGTTTCATAATACAGGGTACAGAAATAAGTTCAACCGGATACTTTATTAATAATGTCAATCTATTGTTCTCGAATGACTGACACTTTTTAGATACTTGATATTTTTAATTTGATTATGAATATCAAACTGAAGATGAAAAAATATCGGTTACAGAAACAGGGAATCATTAATAGCTGCGGTTTTTCGCTAAGAGTTTATTTGTCATCACACTTATATTATAATGTCGAAAGCTTGCGAACTTTAGTTTATGTTTGATACTCTTATGGTTTTAAATGCCAACACCAATTTTGATACAAAGTTGGTTTATTAAATAATACTTTTGTAGCAAAGCCAATTAACCAAGACACAGGACCATAAGCTAATAACGTCCATTTAATAATGTATTAATTCTCCTTTTAACACGTATTGAAAACGAAAAATCACAAAGAACGTTTCAAATAATGATTAATTAACGAAATTCTAATTTTCCTATCCAAAGAGGTATTTCGATAAAATTATCGCAACATCGCAAATCGTTTTACAATTTATGATTTATACGTGCCAGCTTAGAATTTTAATTGATTTTCGTCGTTCGTAAGATTTATTTCACTTTGGAAAAATGTATCGCGACTGGCTTTTGTATAGAAAAGGGAGATGATAGATGGATCTCAGAATAATGCCTAACTTCTTCCAATTTATCACGGACCGACACCGCATATAAATATTTATGTGCCGCGTAAATAAGATTTTTATGTACAAATACTTATGCACGTTTCGTGTATAGAGGGGATAGGTGTTTTTTGGAAAATGTGCTAATATTTTGCCTGCTTTTTAATACTAAAAACACATCTGAAAGATCTAAGACTTCACGATATAAATGAAAATCCCGAAAAAAGTGTGAAGTAAACTTTTTCCCCTTTTTTTTCAAATAATCCATTTCACACGTATTTGATGTAGTCATACCTATCTATAAAGCGTCACACAGCACTTAAAAAGTGTTTTAGCTTGTGCTCTTGTGGGGCGTTAGATTCCTTTAGGGTAAAAGCTAAAGGAGCTCACAAGCATTTGACAGCCAACCATTGCACTGCTAATACTGACAAACGGCAAAAATGGTTAAAGAAATAGTTATGATTTTTAAATATTATTTTGCCAAGTTAAAATTAAACCGGCCAGTATATATATGTTTTTTTTTTTTCATTTGTATATCAAATCATTCAAAATTCAAATACTTTTGAATATATCGCTAAAGTCATTTTGCTTCTACAAAAACAATAACTTTTTTAAGAAAAACTGTTTTTCAAGAGAAGATTGATATGAGCTTGCAAAAGAGTTTCGTTTTAAAATACAATCCTTCTTTTTAGCATAACCTTTTCCCACGGACTTAATACTTTTAACACACTAACCTAACCGAAAACATAATAAATCCAGAAAATACTACTAAAATATAGTGAGTACATAATAAAACAAGCTGCAAGCTGCGCCTAAGTATCAAATCTCCCCACATTCGTTTCCCTCGCTTACCTCGCCTGCCGTGAATTACAAACAGATGCTGCATTCACACATATTCATCACCCATACGTTATGAGAAAGGTATACATGTTATACGTAGCGGGGAACTAATATGGCAGTATACTTGCTCAGTGTAATCCGTATTAAATAGGTGTAACCCGTATTTTAGCAAGTTTTTGCAAGGACTAGGTGTGATTAGCTTTCAACGGCAGTTTTAAGAATAATACCTAATATACCTAAATACCTTTTCAAAAGTATAACCTGATTCCACATTAAGATTTAGCAATATCAGTTGTTTTATTTAACCGTTAAAGCATAAAATACTTATTATTTTAATAAAGTAAACAATCTTCCTACTATTTATATACGTAAACGTACCTATGTATATATGCACAGGTATTTCTTTCACGCTCCAACGCGACGGTTTAATCAATTTAGATGTAATTTGGTTAGAAATTAGCTGACACCCTGGATTATCGCATACAATTATGCGCTACTTTTTTACACCTCAGAGCGTAGCTTTATTAGAAATACTTTAATGACATTATAGATAAGCTAATATATAAAATGTTAACTGTGGTAAGCTGTGAAGATTATTATTCCTCCTCAACATTCTCACAGCGCCATCTAGTCTCAAATTAAGTACTTATACGAAATTACTTGTGTATTTCTTAATAAATACATAGTATAGATAAATTACACCCAAGCACAGAACCAAATTAAATGATCATGCTAATCACACAAAGATTTACCCTTGGGGGGAATTGAATCTACGTCCCCCGGTGTAGCAGTCAGGGCTACTTACCGAAGATCATGTGTGAGGAACATTTTAAAAACAATAAATGATGTCCGGACCGATTCCGGCCACGCGGCCGGTGTTACTATGACGCCAACCAGCTACGCGGGACATATTATAGTGCGCAAACACAGGTCCACTCTCTGCTTCTTTACTCTCATAGCCCGATGGGGAACCTTAAAATATTACTGTGGAAACTGTACCCTCCGTTTACCAGCGTCATCATTCGCATACATTTGGAAACAAGCCATGCACCTTATTTAACAATAGCCGCCATGATTGAGCGGTTGCGGGTTTGCTTTGTAAATATTTACGTCAATATTATTTTCTCTCTGTACGTTTATTATGTATTTAGGGCCGGTTTAGCAGTTTAGTATATAAAAGACTAGGAAAACCAATTAGTTTTATTGCTGTCAATGTGTTTCTATTTAAGTTTTGAATACAGTGGCTTGGACTAAACAGTTTTCATTATATAACATTAAAATAGTTATCAAATTTAAACTCCAATTCAAAAGGAGGATGACTGGTTTAGGCAGAGAATCGTGGAAGGACTTGGGGAAGGACTCAACATAATAACGTTTTTTTATACATTTCTCTAGTAAATAAGACCCTAAATCACAATCCGTACTTATTTCATTTTGAATGAGACAAAAAATATCTACCGAAAACCCTTACAGATTACAAACAGTTAACACAAAACATTTTATTATTGCAACAAAAAGCACAAAAGAGTTTCTATTAGTATGAGCTCTATAAAAGCATGTAAACCTCTATAAATCCAAAGTACCAGCGTACAGGCACTCCGACAGGTACTTAAAGTGGTGCTATGGTACTAACGTTGCATTAACCGAACTCTTTTACAAATGGAAACTTTCGCGTCTATGCCCACCCCCTACCTTGCTTACGGAGTAATGGAATGAATGTAAACTGTGCCTAGCTATCTTATATCTACGTATGCTGAATGTAAAATGTAAGGTATTGTTTGTTGTCTGCAAGATAAGTGTTTTAATACAACAATCTTGTAGAGTAAATTACTAGTCATTCTTAAGAAGATTGCAAAAAAGACATAAATCTAAATATGTATATATTTTGGACTTTCTTGACGTTTCTTCTTCATAGGAATTATATTTTGGAACCGCAAAAAAAAAGAGTCAGTAACGTTTTGAAAGTGCCTGAGCAGGCCTACTTGAAAATACAACTTTTTGACTTGGTGTCAAAATTTTGAGAATAGTAACAATTATCTGATAACAGAAGAAGCGCGAATTCGAATCAGATATTTATGTTAAAGTAATTGTACCAAACATCAAGATTGTAAAAAAAACGCTCAGTACAAAAAACTAACATCATCTAGGTAAGGTTATTTTCGGAAATCTTGAACATCCCCATGTTTTCTTAATTGTACGCCTATAAGTTTCTACATCAATTCCAATAAAATAATTCGCATACGTGAGCACGTTTAAAATTATCTCCAGTCAACAACCTTTCCTTGAAATCGTTATAAAATACCAAGAATAAAGAATTTATACGTTAATTTACCTGTAAACACAGTTCAAACTTCCCTATAATTCCAAAGTATATTTCACTCACAAATAACAGTCAACTTCGAAACATTTGAACAACATCGACTATGTTTGTAAAAAGTTCAGAAGTTCCTTTTCCTTACATACCTTGAGCAAAAAACCTATCGTTTTATTTACCTTATATACAAAACTAGCTTTTCATGTGGCTTCGCCTGCTTAGGTGTCGGTTAAAGCTGCAAAACTGTAACGTCGTTTTTACGCAGTTGGGTAACAAGCACCCTATGCGTAAAACAAAGGTGTCAGCTAACTCCATACAATATTTCTTCCAAATTGGTCGAGTGGTTAAAGCGTGAAAGAGTAACAAACATCCGTCCATTCATGCATCCATACTTACAAACTTTCATATTGATAATATAGTAGGATAAATGAAAATATTTTTGTCGATTTCCTGATAGAACGAAGTTATAACGTTAGAAGGCGGTCCATTAGTCTTTTAGAACCATGTACCAAATTCTGCTTGCATGCAAAACGTGTAAGCTAACGCGTTCATTGAGCCCTGCACAGTTTGCATACTCTGATGAACCACGGTAGCCACTAAACCAACGCAACGTTATAACTAACGTTTAGCTAATGTGTACGAATATTCTGCTCTTAGGCGCTTTCGATTTGGTTACGGTTCAAAGGTTTATTTCAGGAGATGAAAAATTTTGGCTCACTTGCCGCTTTTGGCTGAAAGCTTCTCAAAGTAAGACTTACGCTCCTGAAAGATATGCCTAGTAGTACAATATCCTTGTCTCGCTTCCACAATTACTAAAAGATACGAAGAATTAAGACATGAACCCTCTAGTAATGGCCATAAACTAACTAGAAAACTCCAAAAACATTGATGTAGAAGACAGAATAAAGAGAGATTTTAATGGCATGACGTTTCAAGTTGTATGGAAGAAAACATAATTCACTAACGCCAAATAGTTAGTAAATACAAATTAGAGATCATACATGGTTCAAATAATAACTTTAATACATTAGAAACTATTTTCGTTTACGCCCTGTTTGCTTTACCTCCCCGAATATGGAATATGATATTATGAGTTGTTAGCAAATGTGAGGGTAAAGTAACAAAACAAAATTGACCTCTCGCTATTTCCGAACTATTCGACGAATCGTAGTTAGTTGTTTACATATAAATCTATTTATTCCTGAGCTATATAAACTTATAGATTGTATTTCACAAATAATATTTTTTTAGGTCGGAAAAAATATTAAACTTAAAAATGAAAATATTGGGGTATTATTAACTAGCTCTATAGACATTCAACATTCTTACTTACAGACATATTAAAACCAATTTATTTCATTTAGTGCACTAAGAATATAATTGCAAGCTCTTAAAAAGGCTCTTTTATAAGTAAATTCCAATGTATTGAAGCGTAATCTCGATACAAAACGAGAAATCTCTCCATACATGTAAACCGCAAATACCTCACAAGAAAGGAGCATACAAAGGAATGATTAAAGAAAATTCTGTTTAGATTAAAAAAAGGTATTCAATAGCGAGTCTGGAGACCAACCAGCCAGATCTTAAAATAAAACTGTTGCAACTGTGGAAAAGAGATGCAGCTATACGCCGTGTTAAACGCCTTCTCGCTTTCACTCACACGAATATTTCTTCATGAGATTGTAGTACGGTCTCTGAAGCTAAGTAAAATAATGAGCATTCTCGTTCAATCAAATCAACATCAAAGAATGCCCACTTTTCTCTTTCTCCAAGCTAAATATTTAATTAATGCGACGGGTATCAAAGAATGTTACCTGTTACACTCTTGGTAGAAATACACCTTAAGGTTAATCCAAGCTTAAGTATCACAAACAGAGTAATTGATATTTAAAATGGACTTTTATTTTTTTGCCAGCTTTTTAGATCCCGAGCGATGAATTCTTACTGTGGCTTTACATAAGCTTGCTTAATTATCTCTTAGCTTGAAAGAAACAACTAATATTTTTTTCCATGAAACGTGTTAGTGAAGACAAGTTTTGAGAAATACGGAATTTGTTTTTAATTTTACTGCTTTAGACTCTTGTTTTTTGTTTTAATGTTATAAATTTCTTGGAGTAATAAAATAATAACATTCTTTAGTATTTGTTCATTCTTTATACCTACCTGTTCAATTCCTTTGCTTTGGATTGGAAATACTCAATCTAATACAGTGCAGTACCAACTTTTTTTAAATATTGAGCGTCAAACGCGTCAAACAGTCTCATCGATCCAATGCCCTGAATCAGAAAACGTCAAAAGGAACCTTTTTTGACATTTTTGTATTTCTGCTTTTACATTTCAACCCTACAAAAGACTTTCACATGTACGAGTAAAAAGCTACACTGTGTTTGAATATTCCGATCGTCTTATGTTTGTATTTACAACTTTTATTCAGTAATATTTTATGCACACAGTTCACAAGGACACAAAATGATAACAGCGGTGTGCAAATTTGCTCTACAATTGTATAACAGTAGTCTTGCAAGTGTTAGCAATTGGAATACAATTCATCACTGTATGCCAATTCTTGAATGGTGTATATTAACTCGTGTACCAGGCGATAACTAAATTGTTAATATCCGTCTCTTGCAGTTAGTTCAATGCAGGGAGTCACCCTGACCCGACTTATCTAATTGTATCATTGTGACATCTTTTATGTACCATCTTTTTACCCTTTAAATCTATCTTTTGTAGAGGTTCAGACCCTTTTATTACTGTACTAGTAAACAGAAGTTATAGAAGTGTAACCTATATCAGCTTAGCTCTAGTTTAGTTCTTATAATCGATATTTCTGGAAATGTTTGTGGAGGCCTATGCCCAGCAGTGGACGTCCTACAGTGGAGATGATGATGATGAAGCAAAAGTTTCATACCCACTTGCCTGCCAATTTTTCGGTCCTCAGATTTTCACACATTCCACACCACTTTAGATATTAGTACTATTTACAAGACATGGTATACTGTATATGTAACATTTTCTGTAAGTTCTCAGTATCTTTATGATTTTTAAGTATTCAGCAAAAATTGTTATCAAATTAAAAAAGATCAATTGAATGTAATAATTCTAATTAGTCTAGATCCCTTTCAGTAAATGATATTTCAAAGATCTTTTTATCCGTGACAGTACATAAACTGGCAAACTTATTTACCCGCGTAAATAGGTTCTGTGTAAATCTAAGGATTCTCATAAATCCCTCGAATCTCATTGCTATGCGGAATACAGATTGGGCGAGAAGCCCACTAAGTATATTTTATTCCATCCAGCAGCGAATCGATTTAAAAAAAATAGGTTTCTGATACCTTGTCAAAGTAAAGTTGAAAAAGAAAACTCGAACGTGGTATTTGCAGAAATGAGGAATGAAAGACTTTTGCAGGTTTTTCAATACGGTACATTTTACATCTGTGTGTCAAAGAGATACGGAGACATAAATTCTGGAATCTCTTTTAGATTTTTCTTTTTAATAGCTTCACGTTGGGTTTTTTGCTTTTATTGTGATTTGTGGATAATTTTATCATATGCAAACCCGGACCGAAAGAGATGGTATCGCATCACACAGTTTGATTTATGTGGAATTCGAATCCACGACCTTTTGGGCACGAGCCAGACATAAGCAATTGTGGCGATTGGGTCATTTGACTATAATACTATAAAAAAGAAAGTGACCATACATCTAAAAGTATTCTACCATTAATTGGATTTAGAATCATTATGATTTAGTCTTATCATAATTAAGTATTTACTACTGGGTACTTCGTAATAAATACCCAAACATAACAAGAAAACTGTTTTAAGATTATCACAATACAAAAATATTGTTTGTTATACTTTGATATTAATGAAATATTGTATTTCAGCAGTACCTAAGCAGAAATATATTCATATAAAACAAACTACCAATAGCCAAGGAAGAAAAAATAAGTAGGTACCTAACCTCTAATCATTCGAAGAATTCAACTCGTTCTTGTCACGCTACAGCGCCATCTGTTGTCTGATTTCAGAACAACATACAAATGAAAAGTAAATTAAACCACCTAGATTACTGTCACATGCTATGTTTTCTAATGAGATTTTTTTTATGTTTTGTAATATTATTTATCACGAGTTTCTACGTAACTTTTTCCTATTAATTCCTTTTTATTCAGAAAACAGCACAGCTTTTTATCCAGAAAATCTGAAAAAGTCTGACATCTATAAACATTCATTGTGTTTTGTGTCATCAACAGTCCTTATTTTTACCATCTTTACACCTCTCAAAAGGCCAGTAAATAACCTGACCAAACGAGGCTTCAACTAACCAATCGTTGATATTTTGTACCAATACAGATTTCATATGCTTGACTGTCACACAAATTCAAGCTTCCACAAAACAATTACACGCACACAACACCGCGCACATATCATTTGACGTATTCACAACATAATTTACCTCCAGCACATATTCCCAACAAATACTCTCTTCATTTAATTCTATATTTTAAACATGACATAATGACATTAGTATCGCAGGTCCGTATCGTCCGTATCGTCCGTATCGTCCGATCGAGCGCGCCGAGATAAGCCGGACACGTGCCGGACACACATGTCCGTCCGGAATATGAATGTGCTTTACTTTGAAACATTCCACTGCACTACATTTTATCCCGAGTACTTTGTAGTAGTTTGTTAGTATTATAGAAAACGCTTTGTTAATAAAGTATGGTCGCTTGAAATTCGGTCTTGAGTCCGCAAACAGCCTTCTAAACTGTTTTTAAGTCTTCTGTAGATCTGTCAAACCTGTTATTTATTTGTATACCCATGCATCATCAAAGTAAAAAAGCACTATAAAAGTAACTTGCTACGGCAATACAAAAATAAAACAATAATCTCATGCAAATCCGCAATCCTACAGCTGATTGCAAATAAAAACAAAACGCACCTAAATTAAAAACATCATCAATGCAGTACAAAAACAATAGTTTCGCATCTCCTTAATAGCAGCTGTCTATAAAGTCCTCGCAAAACCATTAAATAGTGACAAAAACAGAACATCGCTGAGCATTTATCTTCTACGGGGAGTTATAAAGGGCATAAATAAAGCAAAACCTATAAGGCTTTAAAGCAACAATGAAAAATACGTACTTTTTAATGCTTTCTAGAGGTGGGTGCGGGGTAGAGGTGGTGGGGGGTAGCGCTCGAACAATGGGGGCCGAGCGCGACCACCGCTGCACAGAGAAAAAAAAACATATGAACAACCGCTCCAATTATTGACGTGGCCGACGCAGCAAGAGCCAGCGCCGCGTGTGCCCAACTCTCACGTGTTGTGTGCTCTGCCCTGCGAGCAAAGCAACTCTTTCACAATTGTTGCTGAATTATAAATGGTGTTTGCTAACAATATTACTGTAAACTGTAGTATGTGTTATTTTTATGTCCGGTTAACTTTCGTTTCTGACTATAAAAGTAAAGTTCCGCATGTGCCTATTACATTATTGTTTTCAATGAAGGCTATTTAAGCAGTATTTTAAGGCTTAAATAATTTGATCGTTAGATCTTCATGTTATCAAATGAGATCTAAATTATGTAGTAAATGTTTGCGCGATAACTAACCCTTAATTGCTCCCGTGGGAAATATAAGTTACACATAATTATAGCTCGAGTTTAACTATCCTAACGCAAATATATATTCTCTTGAACATAAACAATTTCCAACTGAAATTGTACATTATTTAACGATACAAAGTTCATATACGTAGTATTTAAGAAAAAAAATATTAACTAAAGTCGATGTCATAGGTATCGTTTGCTTATGGCTTTGTCCGCAATTACATACATATTATAACATACTAGCTTTCCGCTCGCGGCTTCGCCTACGTGTAATTTAGGATTGAAGCGTTTTTAATGATCTCGACAGGACTTTCTTTCATAGGCTAAAAATTTGTTACAATTGGAATTGTATTTTACAGCTTGAGTTATCTTTCTAATGGTGAATATTTGAAACGATAAGTATCGATTACGTTATGCAACAAAAAGCAAAGCGAGACAAAAACATCGTCTAGAAGAATAAAAAGTATCAGTTGATCTCCCTCCCCCCCCCCCCGCCCGCTACCTAGGGGCTTACTACTACTTCTTAGTGCTCACTTGTGTTACTTAAGGAAACCTTGTTCAAAATATCAGACCTAAGGAATAACATTTTTCATAGAAACGTTTTTACCCCTTTTTGCCCCCTGGGGGGGTAGAATTTTCAAAAATGTTTTTTTAATGCTCATTCCGTCAGTAAAGGAAGCTTTGTTCAAAATATGAGACTCCTAGACCGAGCGGTTATGGCTGCGCGAAAGTCAATCAGTCACCCAATCGCAACCCCCTAAATCACGATTGAAGGGTAGTTTGGAAAAAATTATAATGCCAAACTTATTTACTTGACCATATACGTATTTGTTCTAAGTTTCAAGTTTATAAACCCAAGGAATAAGATTTTGCATAGAAACGTTATGACCCCTTTTTACCCCCTTAGGGGTTGAATTTCCAAAAATCCTTTCTTAGTGCACCCCTACATGTCTCAAGGAACCTACATGCCAAATTTCAGCTTTCTACGACCAGTAGTTTCGGCTGTGCGTTGTCTGTCAGTCAGTCAGTAACGGAAGCGTTTTATATATATAGATTAAAGGCACACAATTTACAACAAAAGCCTTGCTAACCAAATAAAAATATTTCAGCATTCTAAATTCAACATTTTTACAATGACAGCGTATAAAGTAACCTCATAAGTAGACACAGTCACCAAAACTATCATACAAATTTACCTCTTCATATTCTAGTTTAAAAGCGCAATTTCTCTAAATTAATATAATTAATGGTTGTCTGCACTTCCATTTCACGAAGCGGTTAGTGTTGGTGCCAACTAGGTAAGGGATCAACAACCTGCACACATTAGCCATGGGAGCCACGCCAACAACAAGTGTTGGTTATGGAATACTATTTATATAATAAACTAAATTATGTGGCACTGGTTTAGTTAATTATACCTATAATCATGTAACGTACCTATTTCAATTATTATTGATCCCGGACTTATTTCATAATCAGTTTTGTTTCAATTGATCCTGAACATATTTGATAATCACATTTGTGCACGAAAATATTCCATTTTCTTCGAAATGATCCACGTTTTGTGAGGAAGTATCAAATATGAAAAACGTTATGTCTAGAGAATATATTTTTTTTGGAATAGAATCTTATGATGACTGGTGAATTGATAAAAAAGCCTTTTTTTTTAAGTTTATTTAATTTTTTGAGTCTATTGTTTTTCTTAGAGAAAAATTATATTTTATCCAGTTTTTAGAACACGACGGAGTTTTGTTTACACACTGTATAAGACTCTCAAAATATACAGAACTTACGAGTACCCACAAACAGACACGGGTGCACCGAGCTAATCAAACAGACTACGGTCACCACTTACTTTAAACCTAACTTAGTAACTTGAGAGCTTTCTGCTATACTAACTTGTTTATTACTTCTTTTACCTAGTTTATATAATATATTATATAAACTAGGTAAAAGATTTCTTTATCAAAAACAAATAGTTTTGAGAAGATATTTTAAAAATAAACCTTTTATAAATAGTAAACGTTTTTTTTATATCTGTCCCTTCTGCGTTTCTAAGCCAATGATCATATTATAGAAGTAAGATAATGACTTTTACTTATCGTTCCTAACGACGAAAGCTTTTGGAACATAATAAGTTACAATGTGAAACTAAAACTTTTATGGTAAATGCGTTGCCGGTTAAATGACATAGGTGCTAAAATATGCTAACATCTAGCTATCAGTAGTATTAATTAACTATGTCCGAACCGATTTCGCCCACGCCGGCTAGTGTTACTATGACACCAGCAAGCTACGCGAAACATATTTTCTCATAGTATCTAAGAATTGGTTGGAGTCACCCTTGATAACAAAATACCGTGATTATCAAGAAGAATAAAAGATGAGTCTCTTTGTTTCCCGTAATACTCGAAAAAAATCCTTTTCCACTTTCACACAATTCTGAGACCTTTTTAAGTAAACTCTAGATAAAAGAAAGTATCTGTTTCATAAATATTACTTTTACAGTAAATTAAGTTTGAGTGATCATCCGAAATCAGTCATTCCATTCTTTTCTTTTGTAACAATAATTTATCTTCTAAAAGGCTAAAAGGTTCACTATTTTATTGTTAGCACTTTAGGCGGTGAAAAACTACTTTTATGGTACGATTCACAAAAAAGTTTGTATATGAAATTTACGTTAATTATTTAAGATGTTGGCACGAAGTAGAGAGGGATGCACCGACAAGAGCTAAGCTCTTAAAATAATGATGATTTAAGATTTCTAGTCTTAAGAAAACATCAGCTACAGTATACTACAATTTTCTACCCTACTTTGTTCCCCGTATAACACTATAAATGTTGCAAAAGGTTTCGTTTATAGAGTTTCTTGCCGGTTCTTCTCCATAAGAATGACATTTTGGAACCGCGCAACTAGAGTCAGTAACGTTTTGAAAGTGCCTGAGAAGGCCTACTCGAAATAAAAACCTTTTGATTTTGATTTTGTTTATTTTTTTCACGGGAATAAGAGCTCTGGCATGACACTTAAATACACATTCATCATAATTACACACTAAACGAAACCACAGTTTATACTCATGAAATATTAGTTATTCGCGCCATAAAATTATGTATCCCACTTCCAAAATGAATGCACTGTAATAAAACACATAATTAATGACTTACTTTTAAATTTTCCGATTTAGTTACACGTTTTGATAAATTAACGTTCCTTTGAGTTATGCGCTTCTATCACGTTTGAATAGAACCTTATTCATACTTGTGTAGTTACTGTCTAAAGATACAGTCAGGGGTTATTATATTATTGTCCATATACTTTGCAATATCGTCACATTTCATTTTCGCCTTTTAGTAAAAACGAAAGGTTATATGTATATGTATGTAGGTACAGAATCGTACTGATCAAATCATAAATCAAAAACATCCACAACTAAATTGCATAACTAGTTTTTTTTTTAAATATCGTATCAAAGTGAAACAAGAAACAAAAATAAATAAACACGAAAGAAAAAAAAACGCGCAGTAACAACTTGGTACCTTGATATTCAATTAAAGAACATTAAAAAGAGAGAAATTATTAACTGTAGACTGCACCTTTAAGAGTAGACTAGGGCTTCCCGCGCGAACCAATCGTATTGATATAATTAATAATTTTCTATACCACAGCTATTTCTGCCCTAGGAAATTGAAATGGTATTGATCTGGTCCACAAACAAGTTTCCTTTCCAGTAGTATACATTTCTTTAACCATAATAAAAAACGGTCAATTGCATGGATATGACATTCTCTTTTTAAAGTTACTTGATTTGACAATTCCACACATTTAAGTAACTAAAGCACTCATATTTTTATAATAACTTTCGTGAGAATGATTCATATTTAAGAGATATATAACGGTTTACTCACGCGTATTTATCGGGATAGCCCGACTAGTTTCGGACCCAACCGGAGTCCTTAATCATGAGCTGACGACTCTGAACTGACTCAGTTCGACTCGCGACCCCGCCGCCGCGTCAGCTCATGATTAAGGACTCCGGTTGGGTCCGAAACTAGTCGGGCTATCCCGATAAATACGCGTGAGTAAACCGTTATATATCTCTTAAATAAAGCACTCATGCTGTACTAAGGTTATTTAGAAAGGCGTTTGATTGTAATGTCTTACTAACTGGCTCACAATAGCTGCTAATGTTGCTCTATCTTTCTAATAAATGCGACTTATTGTTTAATTCTCGCCTGTTTCCGCATAATTTAGCCAAAGAAAAATACATGATGGAATCAAGATAAGGTGTATTTGCTTTTAAATCATTCAGACATGAGTTTCCATGTAATGATTGAGTTCTAATTAGTTTCTCTTTTCTATAAATTCCTATCGCGACTTCAAGCAAATACAATCGAAAAATCCAAATAAACCAAGATTTCCTTGATATCATAAAAAAGGATTTCTTTCACAGACTTAGTATCCAATTCTAGAAAACAGAAACCTTGTTAAATTCTTATTCAGCGGGAAATCTCCCGTAATAATACGAGGATGGAAACTCACGAATCGATTTCCGGCGGAAATGCAGAGTCTCGACGAGATATTGCACAGAATGATTACCATAAAATATTGTCTTTGTGATACAATATCGTGTGACAACTTCGTTACTTGTATTTGACAAGAACATACGTACTATACTTAAAACAAGAACATATGTCTTTATAAACGCATCACTACGTATATAAAATAAAGTTCTCCGCCGTGTCCGTCTGTCTGTCCGCGATAAATTCAAAAACTACTGCACCTATATCCATGCTGTTTTCACCAATGTATAGAGTGGTTCTCGAGGAAGGTAGTAGAAGGTGGTATATAATTTGTTAAGTTTTTGTATATATTGACTAAAATACAACGATAGTTGTTGAAAAGTTATAATAATTGCGTTTGATATAGATATATAATGTAATAATGATCAGCCAATGACAACTATAGAAAGATCTTCGAAGCAGTATTAAAAATATTTACTACTCATTTCCATCACACACTTTAAAAAGATTATTATCCGCATCTAAACTAAACGAGATAAAGACGGGATATAACAAAAACTTCTAAATATGAAAATGACATTCTATTCTTCATAAAAAAGCATGTCTGACACATTTCGTTTGCCGCTCAATATTTCATTCAACTTCATACATTCGTGGGATTTGTTTTGATTGAGGAATGACAGACATTGTCTCAACGTTACTGATGGATATGACATCGCGTCGGGAAAGGTAGCGGGCGACCAGCAAATGTCAATGGTTCATCATAACGCTGAAAACCTGAGAAATTTTTTCTTTGAAGGTTGATTTCTAGGTATATTTGATGTCAGTCACTGAAAAAAGTTATAAAATGAAAAATCTAATACGGATTCGATCAAAAAGCGCTCGCGCCAAATTATTTTCATTAAAATCATGAGACAGTTGTTAAAAACGTTCTTAATTCTGGTTTTAAATTATTATTTGTAAAACCTTAAGTAACTAAACTATGTGACTTAAAAAAAGTCACATTTCAGAAAATAAAAACAACATTCCCAAAGCGCTACAACAGTTAAAACAACCACAAGTTAACACATTATACTTGAACATAATCACAGTGAGTTAAAACGAAACATTTTGATATCTGATTCCGTAATGTTGTATCCAAAACAATAAAAAGCCTATCTTAATCGAGCCTTGTCGCTTACACGATAAGAGGCTTTGTCGAAGGCTCTCATGTGATTCAATTACGCGTCGAAGCCTCGCTGCCTCCCTGTATTACGCTTCTGCCCAAATACAGCTCCATAAAGTCACTGAAATATTTTAAATTGAATGTCTGAAAATAGTTTTTTGGAATTATTGAGGAGCTCTTTCCGTTCTGTAAGTATTTATAAGGAAAGGCTTTACTTAAAAATGAAATGCTCTTTGTATTTATTGGTCCCTTTTACCGGTGGCCCTGGCTGCGTTAGTGTAAAAATCGTGTGCATGGCGGCAAAATGTAACCCCATCTTGGATTCCGAGTTTACCTACCCCATACTAATCATCAAAATTGTTTTATTAGTTTACCAAGTACGATCAACTTATACTCATCGGTCAATATCTTTAATAGCTCACCCAAAATATAACTCAAAACATAATAAGTCACTAATCACAACACAATATGAAAAACATATCGAAAATCTGGAGCACTCGTAATTATTTACCAATTTCATAGTTCAATGAACTGTAAACTTATTTATAAAACAAATTGTATAATAAATACGTACTCGTATATAATGTGTTTCGCATGAGTGAGGATAAGAGGCAAAAAAGCGAGCGGGATCCATTGGAAATCAAGAGGGGGGCGTGGGGGTATGGAGGTAAGGGGAGGGGGGAGGAAATACAGTCTGCCTGCTACATGCCCACCACTAAACACATTTCATAGCAAAGAGCAACGATGCGTTCCCTGAAATGTTGATTCTTCAACCTTTTACTTATTGGAAGGATGTTTGTAGATAAATAAGATGAGGATGAGATTATTATAATCTGCGAATTTTATGCTTTTTGTATGCTATGAACTATTAAGAGAGATAACGAATTTGAACTAATCATAGCCTTGTAAAGCTTATAGAAATATCAAGTCAAGACTGTATTTTTAGCCAGGACTAAAGTCATTATTAGCAAAATGGTTCTCAGACATACAGACATAGGTCAAAAAAGAATTGCACATAAAAAGAAGGTTTTTACAATATACCGAGCATTGGGATACCGACGGATGATAATGATAAAGTTGCTAATGTCTACAACAGCTTACCACTCCAACTTAACAGGATGAAGTTAATCTCCTAAACGATATTAATCAGTATAAAACTAACAAACATGAATCCGAAATGTTGTTAACGCTTTTGTGGAACAGCACTTTGTTTAAAGCAAGTTCGTTATAAACCCGTGATTAGTTTCGTTCAACAAGCGAGTGAAAAATGCTTTTATCTTGCTCCGTATATTCCCGTCTATTCTACGAAGGTACGTGTGGGTTGGTACCGCCGGTAATTTTAATTTCCGACTGCCCGTAAAAAGAACAGTTTTTATATTGCTAGCTAACAGTGTATGAAAGTATTTTTTTACATCCTGACTCGAGTTTTGATGAAAAGCAGTTTGTAATACGTAAGTGTATTTGTTCATGTGAATAATATGAACATGAATAGTTAAAATCTGTTTCGAATGTGCTTGGTTAGTTCCTTGTTTTAAAGATGGAAATGCACTATTTAGAACTAATATTAGGATCGCATTCATAATTTTATTACGTTAGATAAGTAATGAATAAACAAGGAGAACAACTTATAAAATTTTACGATTTATTAACGCGTTTTGATCGAGAATGCCTGAACAAGTTTCGGACCCAACCGGGGGCCTTAATCGTGAGCTGACCAGAACTATTCGGGCATTCCCGATAAATACGCGTGAGTAAACCATATAATTTAACAATAATGGGTACGCCTTACGAAAGTTATTACAATAGTACAAATTACATATCAAAGAAAGCCTCTTGGTAGCGTAACCCCGACTATTCAATTATTCGATTCCTTCTAGCCAATAAACCATTCAGCAAAACCGTTACCTTTTTCTCTTTGCAAAAATACAATATCCCTCCATTATTTATAACCTTTGTTCGTAAATATGAAAACGGGGCAAACAATCCTGACTGATAGCCATAAATCTTTGATTTAGAACCAATCGCAGTCCGCTAACTCGGTTACGTTTTTCCGTTGTTCACAATTTTGCGCTTGGCGTTCCCGTTTGACATCCAAATCTGATAATATCCCGCCATGATTTGAGTCCTCGTGCCAAATACGTTGCGAACACAATCTCGCAATATTCAAGTATCGCTGAGTCTCTGTCTGTCAATAGTTCAACCTGAAGTGGTTCGGAAAGAGATTCAAAAGATACACTTCGCAAAATTTCACTTTGTGTTATTTTAAAACTACGTCGGCGTTTCCAGTTTTTGTTGGTTTAGATTGTCTTTTGTTCCAGGCAGTGTTTAATTTAGTTTTACTATCAGTGATTTTAGGGTTTATACGACTTTGTCTGAATAAGGCTAAGGTAATAAAGATTTAAACTAATATTTATTTCCATAGAACTTTTACGATGATCTTTAGTTTTCACATCATTAATTTCATAACTCACTAATTTTAGTTAGTCTATTTGTAATAAGTTGCACATTAATATACGCAAAAACTGGTTTCATAAAACATTTGCCTTTTTACCAAAACTATTCTGTACCCATTCTCCGCTTCTTAAATATTTTGCCAGTTCCCGTTCGCTTTTGATAGCTGAACGCCGTCATTTGTAGCAAATACTCATTGAACTCAGTCGACACCATTATGTTGGAAAAAAGGGGGTACTTGTGAGCATTCCGCAGTAGGTGACTTCTGAAACAATGGGTCGCCGGCGCGGTGCCCCCGTACCACGTCCTCTTAAGTGGCGCATTTTTGTCGCTGTGATGTCAAGCCGGTGCACGTTTGCACACTCACGAATATTGAAATTGTTTCTCTTAGCTTGCCATGTCGCAATAACCCCACGTACATTTTCCGTAATCGAAGTGCCAATGTATATAAAACCAGTTGTGTACCTAATCCGATTTTTATCGCCGTAAACATTTTAGGTGGAGGAAAATGGGAGTATAATTTTGTTTGTCGCCTGGCATCTCATTTTCTGAATAAATTGATTTAACATTTTTAGCGTTTCTTAAGTTAGAAACTTTGTATTTTTTTGTATCATAGTTTTATTTAGCAATCTAATGTTTGTAACTTCCCACGCTGTATAGAAAAGCTGAAGAGCCCTTTGTAATGAAAACCCAAAGAAAATAGTTTTTTTTTTCACTTATTGACGAAAACCCTCGTCAAGCTCACACTTGTCTGACATTTTGATAACTCTCTGGGTATTGAAAAAGTCGACCCTGATTATGAGTACATTGGAAGAAAACCCGGGGCTCTTCACATTGTGTTTACGTTTTAGATTGAAATCGCAGACGCTATGTCAGCGGGAAGCCTCTCGCTCAAGTGACGTAAAGGTCTGCCTACATTAATAACAGTTGTAACTTCGGTAATTTTTAGTTTTGTTTTTGTATAAAAGCTAAGTCACATATATTTACGGTAGCAAGTACAGTTACCCAAAAACATATGGTATCATAAACAAATACCTGAAACGATAAATTCAAAATAACATTTCTCTTATAAGTCAGTTTATTTGTTTATTTATATCTGTCTGTTACGCATCGACGGCTAAATTGCCATAGTAATAGTGTAAATTTCACGCAAAAGTTAATCAGTTATAATTCCCAAGCTGCTAAACCGTGCAGCAAAACTTTCAAGCGGCCCTTAAAAATATCGGATGTGAGCTCTTCTAATATTAAATACCCCGGAAGTCTCTATCCATCAAAACTTGCTTGCTTAGAGTGTCGTACAACTTAAAATGAACTTACAAAATGCAAAGTTTGTGTTAAACTTGAAAACACTTTGTTCTCCAACTAATATCGATTTATCAATAGCTCACTCACTCAAGTACCTCTCGTTATTCTTTTACGGTCAAGTGAATTCTCAGGGTAGTTTCCTCAAAATAATAAAATGAGTCTAATAGATCAAATTGAAACCGGGACCAGTTGACTCGTCTATAAAGCGATTACATAATATTCCAATTTTATATTCAGCTGGAGCCGCGCGAGTGTTGCGACGGACGATTGGCGACGGAGCCGCCCCCAACCGCATTTTTATGAAAGCCCCTAATGACACGTGAAATCCCAAATTGCTAAGACGGAATGGAGTTACCAAACAGACCCTAATCCGGCACACATCCTATGTACCTATAAGTAAGGATGAAATAACCTCAATTTCACCAACAAGATCCGCGGTAATGTGTTGCGAATGGTACGGCTTGATAAGGAAAAACGGGTAAATAAGGAATCGTGAGAGGCCACCGGTACCGGAAGGGTCAGGCGGGGGGAGGCTCATCCGGCGGATACACCGCAACCGGCCGCCGGCCGCCGGACCGATGTATTCCACAGCCGGAGGCCAGGTCGCTGAGACTTTTATAAAACATTGACGTTGTACTGAAGCCAATAACTACGTTCTGGAGAACTCACATGGACATGATTTGTTTACGATAAAAAGGTCAACATTGTGAGCCGTTTAGCGTTTCACATATTGTGGCCTTTTTACTCTCAGTCCCAGTTTTAGTTATACTTGAACTTGGTGCCAACACAATACTTTTGGGACATTTAAGCAAAATGGCTCATTGTGAGCCAAATTGTATAAAGAAATCTTTTCTTTAGACATTATTACAAAGAAGCTTATTGTCAAAAGCAAAAAAGACACTCTTATCATAAATGCAATTAAAATATTTTTTTCTTTTTGATCTACAGACGTAAGAATAATGAAATTTTGATATCAATTCGCAACCGACGAAATCCCAGGAGATAGTGCTTTCAAAACAACTTTGATTTCCTCCCGGCATAGTCAAAGGAGCTTACCGAGAAAAAGCGACGAAAGAAAGAAAGAAATAAAAAATGCACAGAAACACGGAGGTCGGAGTTTTTCCTGTCACCGGGCACAAACAATGCCTCCATTGTAGGGCTGCGGCCCGGCCGCTCCCCGCGCGCCCGCCGCCCCGCCGCGGTACCGCCGAGGAAACGAGCATCTTTTGTTTCCAACCCCGCGTCCCGCACGGAAACGAGAGCTTTGAACCCGCGGTCATCTGTTTACATCACGCCAACTATAGGAAAAAAGACATCCGATTATTTGTTCTCCAGGCTATACGTAGCCACTGCAACGGAAATATAGTCGATCGCGTTTCGCGAGGAGTCGGGTTTACGCCGGCGTTTTCAGCGTAAAATATTTTATCGATGCGAAAAACGAAACGAAAGGGTATTTTACTAGCTCTTGACATATACTACACAATACGCTTCAATTCTTTTGAAATACGTACTGCAATATCAATTTAAAATGGGAATTCGTATTGAATACTTTAAAACATGTCGATAACTGTCGTCAATCAATTAGCGTATGGCGTGCATTCACCGGTTGGAAATATTAAACTGATTCGATGCTCAAAAAAGGTTGAAGCAATTTAAAATTCGTCCAATTCAATTAATAAATAACACAGTAGGTAATGGCAGCACAGCATCGCCGCGTAACAATTTGGGATGAATAAAAAGGTTGGTCCCTGGCAGGTAACGTACTTACAACTCACTCAGGGACGACGAATAATAAATTATATTTTTTCCTCGGTCCGCTCATTTAGATATGAAAAAATAACTCGACCGACCCGGGCGACCGTTTCGGAAAGTCTTACTTATTCACATAGCTCTCTCACCGACTACCGGATAATTTAACATGTATTGTCGTAACTCAAAATCCTCTTGAAATTTTTGGACGTTATTCAAACAACAATAAGACCTATACTTATTATAACAATTAAATAAAACGTTATTCGTAGTTCTTCATAATGTAATGAATTCGGGGTCAATGTTCTTTTCACATACGTACTAAATAGATGGCCTAAAAATCCAATATAGCTTTTGCCAGCACTACACAAAACTAGTGGTTCCGATGAAAAACGGCAAATTAGAAAGCAAAAACCAATATAGTCTGCCTTCAAAGCTGAACAGACAAATTAACATGTCACAGAACGAAATTGTGTCAGGAATGTCAGGCCACACATGGAGGCAACACTAGTGTAAAATGCAGTACGCGATATCGATTCATTTGAATTATGAAGGACGCATTCAGTTAGTGTCATCTGTAATTTATATTCGTTTCTTTTTCGGCCAGTATACCGTATACAGAACTTTTTTTTAATTCAAAATTGCAGAGGATGATGAGGAAGGATGTTAAAGCGTGATTTTCTTCTCGAATTGATGTTAACGATTGGGAGTTCAAGACGTCTCTAGCTGATGACACTGGCCAAATCACAGAAATGGAACACTCGTAGTGTGTATTTCGTGTTGGTTTGTTGTTAAGAGAAAATCGTTCCTCACGTTAAAAATTACCATCAGCACCTGATGAACATTAAGAAACAATTGCGACCGTCCGCATATTAGTCATTCTACTTTCGGACACCGCGTTTGAAATAAAAAAAAAAATGGTATGTAATCATAAAATTTTCTTACTTCAAGATATAATAAATATTTACTTCAAGACCGACAAAACATCAAAGTTATGACACTGATGGCTCTGGTACCCTCGCGAGGAGTAAGTAGGTGGATCAAATTGTTTCAGCGGAAATGATGTGGTGCGCCGGCACTGGCGTGAACGACACGAATTTCCCTGGCAGCCCGTTCTTTTATTGCACACCTAAATTGAATTTTCGCAGCGCCATACATATTCCGTCCACCAAGCGAATTTCATATTTCACTAAATTTCGTTAAAGGTATTATTAAAGTAATTTTTAAGGTGTAAGTTACGGTGCTTTTTGATGATAATATTTTCTATAAAATAGTAAAATATTTTGGTGCATGATTTACTGTACAATTATTTTAGTAATAATACTCAATTATCTTATTTTTTGTTTAAATATAATAAAAAGTGTATAAACTTTCATACAATATATCCGATTCCTAATTATCCTTCCGGCTTTCCTCTAAGAGAGTCACAAACTCCCTAACAGGATATTCCACCGTTTGAAATAATATACCAGGGAAATAAATAAACGTGAGAAACACTACTTAAGAGCAGAACCCTGTTCTTTCAAGGCAGAAACGCGTAAAATATCGTTTACTTAACCAGGGTAGAATTACACTGGAATCGCTATATATTTCGGTAAAAATATACCTTACAAATAGAGTACGGTATATTTCTTATAAACTGTATATTTCTTTAAATAAGTGAAAAACGATTGCGGAGAAATAGCCAATTCATGATAACGCACAAAGTATAAAATTGTGCATCTGTAAACTTTGTAATGAACATGTTATTGTATCAAAAACTTCATTAAACATAATAGTTATAATAATTTCTCTACAAAATCGATTCTCGGATGTTCAAAAAATAATAATATTGAGAATATCCTTAGTACTATCTGTTAGCTTTTTAACATCTTTGAGTAAAAGGGGCTAAGCGTGTACGAACGACTGTTTAAAATTAGTATACCTAGTTTGATTCTTATACTATCAGCTCACACTATCTTTACAAGCTAACAGTTGCGTTATACCCGAACACATAGGTAATACCATCAGACAGTAATAATAATATGTAAGATAATGTACACAACAGTGTTAGTACAATAACAGCATAATAAACATATTATGCTTACAAATTCGCTTACATATTTCGAGAATAACCAACATGCTCAAAATACAAGCACTTTGGCCAGATTATAGGTGGTTCACGGTTTGAGGATACCGCACTAACTTATCTCAGCTGTAGCCCTAACAGAAAATGTTTTACGGGCCTGTTGGTCTAGTGGTTAGTGACCCTAACTGCTAAGCCGGAGGTCGTGGGTTCGATTCCCACCCAGGACAAATGTTTGTGTGATGAGCACGATCATTTGTTCTGTGTCTGGGTGTAATTTATCTATAATATGTATATATTAAGAAATATATAAGTATGTTTATCAGCTGTCTGATTACCATAACACAAGCTCTGCTTAGCTTGGGATCAGATGGCCGTGTGTGGATATTGTCCCAAGATATTACTCACACCGGCCGACTTGGGTCCATATATTTGACTTCTTTTCTATCTCTGTGGACTCCACGGATAGCCGAGTGGTAGAAGTCACCACGCCAACTACCACTGTGCGCGACGTGTTTTATCCCCGCGTAGGACAAGAATGTGAGTGATCCGTAAAGGCTTGTTCTGAGTCTGGGTGTGTTTGTGCATGTGAATTGAATGTCTGTGAAACTCCCTGCGATACAAGGATTAAATTCCTTTGTGCGGGAGTCGTGAAAAAAAAGCACTTGACTTTGCTGTACTATAGCCCAAACAGCAGATATATTCCTTACGCCGACCGTGGGTCAGGAGATATGTACCTTCTCCTATAAAAATTTAAGCTCTATAATTCAACCTTTTTTTAAGTAATTACCAAAAATCCCTTTAATTTTTCGCCGAGCCCAAACTCTACCAGAAACCATATTTACCAAAGAAATAATCTAAATAGTATCCCAAGATCTTGGTGATTAATGACGCCTGCCCTTAGCACGGGGTTTCGTGAGTGTGTATGAGGAGCGCTTCCCTGTCAACCCTTTTTTACCCTTCGCAAGGCATATTGGTAACAAAAACGTACAGTGCAAGTTTGACGATCACTTTGTTAGCACTATTAGAAGGGAGTAAGGTTGATTTTTGTGTAAAATATGATACTTTAAAAACCAAATTAGAGTTACTAAGAGCAGCCAAACAATGTTATTTTTAGGCGAAATGTAAGCTTGTAGGTTTTATTTTCGCACCCAAACGGCTCGATCGGTTCTAATTAAATTTTGTATGGAGATAGCTGATACCCTATATCAACGCATAAGCTACTATTTGCTGTAATTTTTCAGCCCGAACCAAAAATAGGAGCTGGTTAAAAAAAATGGTACAATTCTTCCAACCTCCTTGTTTAAGAAAAAGTGCTTTTCTTTTCCTACATTACTAGTTTTAATTAAAAAAAAGCCTAAGAGAACACTGTTTTCCCGTTAAATAAAGGATATATAAGGAAGTTGTGTTTCTACAGCTGTTTATGTTTCCATTAGGGAGCGAGGCGGCTCCTAGCTGCCCATCAAGCGAGGAACAGAAACCTACCATCATCCCTTAAAGTATTGCTGTTTCAGCTGTGGAAAAGAGACGCCGCTCTACACCTTGTAAAGCTCTGTCTCGCTTCAACAGTAGTAACCAACAGTACTTTAAGAGGCGGTGGTAGGGCCTCTGAAGTCCATTCTAACTCTGCTGTCATGTTAGACTAAAGAGGTTAGGTACAGTTGTAATAAGGACTTTGAATGCTAAATGGTATTTGTGAAATTATTGAATAAAAATGTTTATTTAATGAGTTTGGACTGTTATAGCGTCGTGGTGTTCAAGCTGTAATAATTGCAACTCCGAAAATACTGAAAAATCGTGATTCAATGTCCATGAACGAATTTTGCTAGGTTACAAGCATTTTGTATATAGTGAACAGCTTTATTCCACGAGTAAGTGTGCAATTTATAAGTTATTGAATGCGTGTCAAAAGAAATTATGGACTTATGAAAAAAACCTTACATCTACATAATAAGGAGACCGATGCGCTACCTCATTGGACGCCTTCCCATCGCCCGTTCAGAGATAGTCAAATAAAAAAATAAAAGAAAGTGATGTCGATAAACTTTGATAGCCTGTTTACAGGAAAACAGAGATCGTATTTTATTTTTCCGGTAATAGACAGAAATGGTGTTTTAAGCGAAGAAAATAAGAACCGCGTATCAACGTACATATTTAATGGAAAAGAGGTATACTTACACGGTACTTTAGTATATATTGTTAGGCCAAGTATTTTAGACACAAGTTATATATTTTTACCGATGATTGTTAAAAAAGTAAGTTAAAAATAAAATTCCTATATTTTACGGAATTCGAGATTCTATGTGTGTGAAGTGAGAATACAAGAAAATACTAACTATGCAATATCCACATTAAGTTCACCTTTTTGTTTTGTTTTCATTACGCAAAATGCTGCACATTTAATTTATCTTCGAGCACATCTTATTTAATTCGTAAACCATAAAAAATAAACTTTTAACATCCAATATATGTGGAATATACAAGTAAATTGAGTATTGAGTCTAAGGTAATGGGGAAATTTGGATATAGGTACGACCAATAATATATAAAATTGGAGTGTTTTAACATAATATACCTTGTATATTGAACCCTCCAGGCCTTGAAACAAACAGCTGTAGGGCACATAAATACTTTTTACAGCCAAACCGCTAACAATATATTTTTTATTTTCTTTTATGTGGCAGTCCTATTTGTTAGTATTGCTTCAGAATATTGTTCTGGTATTGTAATCGCTTAGTAGGCTCTAAAGTAATGAGGCTTTCTATAATCGTAAATCATGGTATTGTATTTTATAACTAGCGAGCGCCCCAGCTTCGCACGAGCGCATTACTGATACAAACACAAAACATACACACAAAAATTTATACACATAAATCTTCCCATTGAAACATTCTATCAATTATCAAAATCCATTGCATATTTTTAAAGATTTAAGCGGTCAAAGGGATAAGAGGACAGAAAAAGCGGCTTTATTTTATACCATGTAGTGTTTGTGACAAAAAATAAAACCAGCCTATAAATGTCCCACTGCTGGGCACAGGCCTTTCCTCATACAGGGAAGGTTTGAGTATCGATCACCATATACATATAATTTCATATTATACATAAAATAACCATTTTCTAGATTATAAGCTTTGTGAGGTCACCGATATAGGCGCTTAAATGTTTAATACTCTTTATGGTATATCACAAAAGATACAGCATTTTAGAAACAATGGTAGGCAGGGTACAATGAGTTATGACATTCATGTATGTAACTTAAATACATGTGAATTAGTAGATACAATGGATAAAGAACTAGGTATGTGCTAAAAAGTGATTACTTACTATCAGAACTTGTTACATTAATATCTGGTTATATTTACATTTATTTTTTTATAGGCTAGTAGGTATGACCGTTCGACTGCCAAGTCAGAGGTCGCGACTTCAAATCCTGACAAACACCAAAGCTTTCAAACTCTGGGCACTAAGGTCGTAAACCAACCATACGTATCACATACAAAACTGGATTAAAATATTATCATTCTTAAGAAAAAAAAATCAAGCTTTAAACTTTTCAAAAACCTTTGAACGAAAATCCCCTTCAAGAAAATCAGTACAAAATATCCAACGTTCACAGTATCAACGGCATCTTGATTACAGAATCACTTGCAAACGGACGCTTACCTGAAGACCCTAATTAGATTTGATTAACATCGGCGCAGAGTTCACGGAGAGGTGCCAAGATACTTGACAAAGTGAACCGACGAACATAATCCTAGCTATTATGGAAAACACCTTATAAGAACATCGTTGTAGCGTTGAACGCATTAGTGAATCCTTTCGGAGAATGTAATGTCACAATTTGTGTGTGTTTGTGAGTAATTAATAGGTAAACTCATTAAAATATTGGCTCATAAATACTGAAAAAGACGAAATTAGCGTATTCAACAATATTAGTAGATATTTTCGTGGTTTGGGACGTCACAGTTATAGATAAATTGACTTCAGTAAAAATAGGGACGTTTTGTGTCGAAAGTACTGTTTTAAAGTTTTGTACTTACCTTTACTTATGAGTACAATCAATTAAATTATTTTCTTGCATCTAACAAAAAAACCCGTAGTAAATTGATCATCAATTTTTTTATTAATTTTTATGTTATCTCTTGTATACGAGTTTTTTTTACCCTACTTTTTAAATGCCTAAGCCTTATACTAACTTCGAAGTATCGTTGGAATCCTGAACTCAATACGATTAAGACTAATTATATTAGCGAAAAAGAGATGCCATTTACCCATTTTTTTCAGATTATTCATTTAAGTGTCTAACAAAAATCACTTTAAAAAATTTAAAGCTAAGTAGCAGTCCAGTCTTACAATAACAAAAACCAGTTAAAAAACAAAAGGATTATTTCATTAAGCCAAGAAGATGCGTTCCATTCCCTTTCATTATCGTAAGTGTCTCGTTATCAACTGAACTCGCAGCTAATAAAGAGACAATCTTTCCGCGAGGAAAACGGGCAAATTTTGCACATGATAAATGCGAACGTTAAAGCTCTTTTAGTTGTTTGTCAAATGTAACATCCTCTTACATCATGTCGCCCTAGTACTTTCAGATGTCTCCTGCAGTAAAAACAAAGCTCCATTATAAAACTTTTGATGGAGATGGATTGTAAATGTGTTTTTAAGAGGGTTTTTTGTTCTAGGAACTTTCTCGATATGTTCCCCAAAGTTTTCTTAATAATTTTAACCAAGCGGGATTTACACGAAGTTCCAGTAGTGTCCGTAGAAACTTTTTGATGTTGCAATCTGGGGAGACGCTGGCAAATTATAACAAAGCTTGGTCCGAAGGGAGATAAGTTCGTCAACTTAAAACTAAGAAAAAAACAAAGATCTTTATGAAGTTAATATATTAAGTAGAATAGTTTGGCTGTATTTTTGTAGTATTTTCTTTATTATTTGTTGGTAAGTTGCACGTTTTAGACAAAGAAAGTAGCAAAATAATAGCCAACAAAACTCTGTTGTATTAAATCTACATTATGGACCAAATATAGTGTTTGATTTAAGGTTTGTCATAGTATATGCAACTATTTGTTGAAAAAAAAAAACATTTAACACTAAATATTCAAGATAAAAAATAATTTTATCTAGTTTAATATTAAACCTTTAGAAAAACAACAGTGACAATTTTAATGTATGACATTGTAGACACATACTCGTCTTAATTAGAACAATCAAAAGTATTATTCGATAAACCGTCCAAAATTACTAACATAATGAAAATTAAGATAACTTAATTCCCCAGTCTAAACAATCACAAGAATTTGGCTTTGTTATGAAAAGGGTAAAATAGAATGAAATCCCTTCGGCGAGAGGGTAATAATGGGACGACCAAAGAAACAACACCCATTTTCGTTTATAACTTATTCTTTATCGTCTATTGTGTCATTAACTTTTATCTTTTGGTGATATTGAAATAAGTTGTCATGTGTTTACATCATTAGGTGAATGACAAGTTTTATTTTACTAAGTGTGGTGTAGTTATCAATTAGTTATGGTAGTTATTAGGCCTGCAGATAAAGTTTCACATGGTTTGGTAGTGCTTTAATGACCTTTTTAATTAATAAAAATATCGTTGATTTTGATTTTGATTTATCGTTGAGTTGAAAATATCCTTTTTTTAGAGATTTTTTTTTTACTACGGGCTTTCAAAAGTTGTTCCTATTAATATATCACCTTAACAAGCGTTTACCAAAAAAATAGGTCAAAGCACGTTATCTTCGCGCGCGTCAATTTTCATTAAAATCTCGCTTATCCGACATCCACGATAAAAAAATCGACATGAAAACGTTCTCGTAGCTAAATTGTTTCCTTGTTCAGAAATATGAAACGGCGCTCTGTAGAGAGGCAATTTGTTGGCAGTGATCGCTCGTGCTTACCCACTCCTGTGCGATGCCGAGCGCTCTCTGTACCAATTAATCGTTTAATTGTAGTGTTAGGGTACAAAACTACCTGTTAAACTGATATCAGTGAAAAGTGTAACACCAATTTACTTAGTATCGCCCTCACGCACTTTGCCTGAGTGGTTCAGCGTCCGAGCTCCCAAAAAGGATGTATCGTATCCCGAGGGCACCGTATAAGTGACTAAGGGTTTGAAGGTGGGAAGCAATATCTTCTGTGTTCGCAGTAATAAGAACACTACAGTAAGCAATCTGTCTGCCAGCACAATATTTATTGCAATTTCCCGGAGGACTACTTGTTATGAGTCAATGGCTGAGACTAGCAGCGATTGGAGACTCAAATACCTACCTGATTTCAGGTGTTTCATATTTTGGCAAAATCGGCACAAAATCAACAGCTCGTTCCTGTCATATTGGAACTGGTTTCATAAAAAAAAATCGAGTAAAAATTCGTTCGTTACTTTTAGATTGAAAACCGAGCCGTAAATTCATGCCTAAAAATCCGAAATAAACTAGAAAAGCAGGAAAGTTTCGCGACAACACGTGATGTTTCGCAGACTGAATGGAACTCAAAACTCGAGCCCGTATCCTCTTTGTAAATAGACACTCATCAGAATTTTAGAGTTCTCATTTACTTGCTCACAACATAACTCGGGTTCTCAGAGTTTTAGAATTATACTAAAAACAGCAGAAAATTAATTCTGAGCCACTTTAAATGTAACACGAGCGTTTTCTAATTAAAATTTCGTCATTCAAACGCAATTTACACCTGCGAGAAAAACCGGGGTTTTTTACTAATTCCATTACGGGTTGGGGTTAGATTTAAAATGAAATGTTAGTCGGGTCCAGAAGGCTTGATTGAATCGTAGAGAGCATTCAGCCTTTGCTTATTATGTTTGCTCAGCCTCGTTAAACTAACTAGACCTCTAGACTGGGTTTTTTATCACGACTTTTTGCCAAGAAGGCGATGGGATTAAGTTTACTTGATAAAAATTTAAAATATAAACTTTACTTGCCGTTCTGTTATTTTTAATACATGTTTACCTACACTGATTTCTATTATACCTAATGCTCTTAAGTAGAACTTACGATCTCTACTAACATCTTGATCATATTCGAAAATAACATTTGAAGATCAGTCACGCAAATTTGTCAGCAAACACCATTTGTAGTCTTGTAATTAACAACAAATCCCAATAATTATTACTAAAAACCTATTATCTACTGTACATCCACATTTTACATTCAGAGGTACGTAAAACAATAACATGTCATTTTTTTAGTTAAAACTCAATATTGACACGCATCTTATTATTTATTATTATGCCGGCAACATAAGGTAATCGCGAACGTGCCCTCGCATCGTTGCACGAAAATGAAGCTCTGTGCATTGTTCCCACTTGTAAGCTAACATACTTTACACTGTAATACTCATATTAAAATATCAGGTCAGCGAAATATAGGTAAGTAGCAAAACAAGTGGATTCGCACAGGTTTTTGAACACGAGTAGAATTCATCGTTTATTTTTGCTACCTTTTACAATTATTGGAGTAGAAACTTTGCAGCGGGAATTCAATTTGTTCTGGAATGTTTTAGGGGAACTAGGGGCATGATGGGGACGCTAAGGGAAAACTACAAAAATACACAGATCTAATTAATATAACGTTTTCATTTATTTATGGCACATTAGTTACTTAATCAACTACAAATTGGCATATTCTTTGGACGGACATGTCATCACAATTTTTCATTATTAATTATTTTTTAATAACACATAAAAAAACCATCTTACCCCACGTACGGGGTAAGATGGTTTACGATAAATGCGGCAAGATGGGTCTAGGGTACTATGGTCTAAGGCCGCCTTCCTGTATCCTAACTTTTTTGTCATAACTTTATCTATTAAGACTTTTTGTCTTTTTCTTGTAGTTTCTAACCATTTTTATCTGAAAAAGAAAAATGTAATGAGGTCAATATTTTAGGCTGTGATGATGAATTTCTTTTTGTGGCTGTGATGATGAATTTCTTTTTGTGAATCAATCTAGCTGTTTAAGTAATAACTTGTTTGAAAATCGATGGGCCATGATGAATCTCATTATGCCCCGTAGGACCTACACCATCTTGCCCCTGACACTATTTTTTTAAATATTTAAATTTTTAAAATAAGTGCTTGGGACTAGAATGATTTTGGATGTGCCTATCAACAGCAAGTAAAATGTAAAAACAAAGTCCATAAACACAATGAGTTCAACTGTTTTTCTTACCTTTTTCTGATGTCGTTCACGTGCACATAATATTATATTAATTAGATTATTAGATGCACTGTAGCAGTAATTAGTTTATAAACGAAGAACGCACGCACTCTCACCGACTGTTATGGCCGCACTGAGTATTGTTCGATAGCAGCTTCTGATTGGCTAATGCGCCGTGTCATAGGAACGTTGGGATTTTCGTATGAGTGCGTGACCTCGTCTTACCTCATGGCCCCATCATGCCCCTAGTTCCCTTACTGTATCAACGATGAGATAGTTTCAATGTAAAGAGAAGATATTTCTTTTAACTTACCAAGCAGCATAAGTATTATCGGCGACATCTTGTCGAATCTGAAAACAAAAGACAACATTAGTTGAGGGATACTAAAATAGTCATAAAAACAAAGGAACCATTGTTCCTTGACATGATGAGTCATCGATATATCCAATTTAAGTAGAATAAAGTTTAAAATGATAGCCATGCTCTATTCGTTACTATGTGTATATTATTTATTCCATTTACGCAAAGATTGATGCTCGCATTGAGATGACTCTTAACTTTTACAGATAAATGTACCTACTTATTTATCGATATCCGTAAATACTGTTACATAATTATTTTTTTGGAACATTTGTCTCGACGCGCTAAAGCTCAGAAGGATATGAATTTTTTTTTGGTTTTCTACTGTCTATTTATCGAGGAAGGTTGTATAATATACCTAGTACGAGCGGAAAGGACAATGTAAGCGTATAAAATAATACTTAATTTAAGTAATAACGTAGTTATTTGGCATAAAACTAAATGGATATAGTTATTAACAGCATCGCCTTTACCTGCACCGGTGTGTAAGAATGATAAATTTGTGCAGTTACGCGGTCGCACACACGGTTTACGTAACAAAGAGAAACAACTTATTACATCTAATTGTTCTCCTAAATTAGTTCAATGCAAGATTATGTTTATATTTTAGAACTTTTTTTTGTAAAATATATTATTCTTTTTGATTAAATTGTTTATTAGTACGAGTATTAGATATAAGTACGTATATCACTGGCGACCGCGCACCAAAGAGTAATGTGTTGGAAAACGGCACCAGTTTGCATAGTAGTAAATGTAAAGTGTTAAGTAGCTCAAGTGTATTTTTATTTAGAATTTCTATTGGCAAATGGTTTAAGCAAATGTTTATTATAATAGATGTATATGCGTTGCCAATCCAGTTTAGTTAAGTATCTAAGTAGTAAGTAACCATCATCATCAGCCTATCGCAGTCCACTGCTGGACATAGGCCTCTCCAAATGCACATCACTGTGCATATATCTGTTTTCAGCCACTCGCATCTAATAAGTAATTATATATTACAAGTATAAAACAGCTCATCTTAATATAATACAAAGAAACCTACATGTTAACAAAACTTTGTCAAGTGTATCGCAGAAATTTAATGGAATTTAGATGTGCTCTAATAATATCTACTTGGCTGACATATATTAATTGTAATCTCTTTTATTTGACGGGATAGCTTCACGAAAAGAAACCCAGTTTAATTCCTTTTAAAAGGTTTACACGGGGACACAGGTCCAGCAAGCAGAGGCCTTGTTGAGAACTTTAATCCGAAATGTGATGGGGCATTTACCATTAAAATTAACATATAATATTGAACTGAACCATAAAATAATTAAAGTGCTTGATTATTTGCTCTAAAATAATGCTATTTGTCGTTTACATTTTAAATAACAGCCAAAAAATCAGCGCCCTAAAAGTTATAAAGCGCCATCTTTTGTACAACATCCATAGTCCTTTAAGCATTTCTATTAGGGCATTGGATTAACAAACAAATATTGCTTCGAATACTGTAAATAGATTTAAGAGAGATTCGTTTTACATTAAATAGAATTAATTCGATATCTTAGTTCAAACGTTATTCTATATCAATTCGTTTGTTATTTCTTATTCGATTACTATCTTAATTAATTTCGATTGTTTATTCGATACTCGTGATAAAGATTGAATTACAAACGTCGCCAGATCTAATAATAAAGTATTGTCAACACAAAATTATTAAAAAAATTCTTACAAAATTATTGAGATTTTTGACCGAGTGGCAAAACGAGAGTAGTGTTTTTAGATTGAAATTACTTGGCAAATTCCTTGTTATGAGTTATTTCACATTATTATCAAAAATTTCTGTTTCCGTGTTTAAAACGAAAAAAAGTTAATAGTTTTATTCATTTTCTACCTTTTTGAGATGCATAGTTGTTTGTTAAACACCACTAATATTAGCTGTTATAAATACCCCATTAACTTAAGTTATTAAAGGAAAAACGAACGAATTATTGAAGCTTTAGTATCTACTAAATCAAAGTTAGCGAAAGTTTATGTGGGAATAAATCAAGACGAGTTAAGTAAGATAAGAAAGAATTCGTAAATAGGCCGCCGCCGCAAATCCCGGTAGGGCAAAGCAATCATAATTACAGCGAGCTCACGAAAAACATCACAAAACTTCATATTCAGGTCAAATATTTTTATCATCAAAAGAAATGAAATTATAATTATTAATTATACGATTCATTCACGGTACTTATTTGGATTGATCGACTAGTTTCGGACTTATCTTGTGTTCTTAATAATGAGCTGACCAAAACTAACTAGGGTAAACTGGGTACGGTTGTGCCAGGGTACGGTAGTGACAGTCGTCGTAACAGCGAAACTATACGGGTTACGGGTAAGGGTCCAAGGAGGGAAACAAGCAGCATGCAAGTCTGAACGCATGTCTCAGTGTTGCATCAACCAGCGCGCGACGAATACGTTAGCAGGACCCCATATTGCTTTTCAACAGTCAAAAGTAAGTTTTTTTTTTCGATTTCTTTTTGTAATTTTTGCTATCTGTGTACAGATAGATTATTGCGTATTTTTATCAATATAAGTTGAACATTTGTGTATGTTTTCGAGTGATTACTTTTTACGTAGGTTATTTAACCAAGTCGTGGTGATTTTATATTTTTGAAATGGTGTGTTGGGTACGGTAGTGACAAATTTTGTGGGTACGGTAGTGACACTCTTTTTTTCTTTTAGATGCCAAGGAAACGCTTGCGAAAGACCGAGAGAGCGCAAGGTGACATCAAAAAGTACGAAAATGCTTATGAAGAAGTGAATCGCAGGACTTCATTACGGAGAGCTGCTGAAATGCATGATGTTAATCGCATGGCATTATTACGAGACAACCGAAAACATAATGATTCGATCTTAGTAAACATTTTCATATGTTCATCATAGTTTTTAGTTCTTATTCTTATTGATAATTATTGTTGGTTCATTATCTTTTATAGAAGTTATCTACTTTTGTTAAAAAGTTAAAGTTTAATGAAACTTAAAGTTTCATTAAACTGATTTTTGTTCCTAAAGTAAATTAAAATTTAGTAAACTTAACTGTTTATAAGATTTGTTATAAAAAAAATTGTTGAGCGTGTTGCTATAGCCTAAGTTTACGTTAGTTAAGATTTTGACTGTTTTTAAATAAGATTGGTAAAATAACAACATGTTGTATACAATGTCATAACTAATAATTAAAGAGAAGGAAAGTGATCTCAGTTTATGTTTAATAGGTAAGCCATATTAATGTAAAAATATTTTAAGGAAGATTATATTATGTATGTTACATATTTCTAAACATTAAAGTCATTGTATATCAATTTAGGACTTTGTTTCTTCGTGTCACAATTGACCCCAACCACTGTCACAACCGTCCTTGGGGTGTGGTCGGTTGTGACACTTTCCCCTTTCTTTCTTAATTGATAATATAACCAAATAGAGGGTATTTAAAGACAACAATTATGTGTTTTAACGTAGACTAATGTTCAATGAACGATGCAAGTGACTTTTCTCGCAGCTAAATGGTAAAATATTAAAGTTATCGACGTTCAAACCAAAATTGTCACAACTGTACCCAGTCTACCCTACTGACTGCACGGATAACCGAGCGGCATACCTATACCACTCGGCTTTAACATAGTTATGTACTATTCGAATCCGCGCTACTTCTCTTATCAGCTATTGATTACTATTTTAAAATTGTGAAACTAAGTCAAAAAGCTTTTTTTACAAGTAGGCCTTCTCGGGTACTTGTAAAACGTTACTGACTCTACTTGACTGCACGGATCGCCGAGTGGTATAGGTCTCCAGCCAACTACCACAGTTCGCGACGTATCGCGGGTTCGATCCCCGCGTAGGATAAGAATTTGTGCATTCCATAAATGCTTGTTCTGAGTCTGGGTGTCTCTGTGCATGTGAATTGAATGTTTGTGAAACCGCCCGCGATAAAAGGATTAAATTCCTTAGTACGAGAGTCCTTGAAAAAAACAGTTGGGCATAAATACTAAGTAAACCATATAATTACACAATTGTTAATGTAAGTGTGCAAATTAAAATCGGAGTCTTTACTCATAAGCTGGCGCGTTGGCAGGATCAGAATTTAAACTAACCCGTGACTCTAAGTGACCGAAACTAGTCGGGCAAACCAGATAAGTGCGCGTGAGTAAACTGTATTATTAACAGTTACGAATCCGGCTCACGAAAGTTAATTTAATAATAAAAATGAAATCAATTAAAAAAAAATACAGGCAACTAAAAATATCTATCAGTGATCCACCAATCAGCTCAGCGTATTTCGATCTACTGCTGGGCATAGGTTTAAATGTAGCAAGACTTGCCCGAGTCATCACGTCAGGGTTGTAAAACTTAGTTTTTAGGGAAATCGCTATAGCCCATTCCCTAGATTTTTAATCTCTTACGACACCCACCGGAAAGGGGCAAGACATCCGATTCTCCTCGGACACCCCCATGAAATATTAACCATAAATAATCTTCATTCTCAGACGCTACTGATAAACATGAGAACAAAAATCATAAGGAAAACTGAATACCTAAAATTGAATGTAATCTGAAATCGCTCGCCCGCGAGTGAGCAAGCGTGGTGATTAATGCTTGCTCTTTCTTCATAAGTATTATATCTTGATATTAGTATATGATATCTTGCCCCAGAATATGATATATACTGGCAGACGTTATTTAACAAAGATGAAAGATTTTAGGTGAAAAATATAGTTCATTTTAAGGCTACGCGATTGGCTTGATTGCAGAAGAACATGTTGTTCAAGCAACATGTTCTTGTGACTTATGAACACGTACTAAAGTAATATCATATTACATTAAAATTTTAATTGTGGAAAAGACATTGTTCTACACCGTTTGCTGTTACGCTTCCACAATTGCAGTAATATATCTTCAAGACATGACGGTAGGTCTACAAGCAGAGCGAAGACAAAATGATGAAAGAGCAAGGCGATACCAATTTATGACGTCATAATATTTTCCAATTGATGAAGTGGCTGGGGACGGAAAATCCAGAAATCAATTGAACTTTTCCAATCGTGGAACGTACTTTATTATATTATTATAGATTCGAAATAATTATAATATAAATTGAACAGTTCCATATCAATCTTGTACACAAATTGGAGTTGACAATTTGAATATTATTCATTGTCAAAAATGTAATTTCGAATACTGAATATTTGATCATTATTCAGATGAAATTGAATATTTATCATGATATCTTGCGTAATACGTCATCAATGATGGAAGTTCCTTGTCTTGAGGGCCTTCCTACCCCTCTTGAAGAAAGACTGTTGGTTGTGAAGCGAGAAGGTGCACTAGATGGAGTAAAGCGGCGTCTCTCTTATACAACTGCGTGTCTTACTTGAAAAATGGGTCTGGTTCTTTATACGCTGTTGATTATATGCACAGTTTTGTTTAAAATAATAACTATTATTATATTGATTGTGTTTAATATTGATATTGATGCCGGTGTGGAAAACTAACCGTTCCCAACGTCAGGCAAAATTAAAATTGTATGTAATCAATTTCGCAATGAGTGTGAATTAATTTAAATAAACAAAACTGCCTTTATCATATTTGATTAAGAAAGTAAACGTTTATAACTCAAATTACTCACCTAATATTTAACTAACCATTTTCCCGAAACATTTCAATAAAGTTTAAAACTGTTTTGCTGAAGCGATA
Source organism: Chrysodeixis includens (assembly GCA_941860345.1). Classification (NCBI taxonomy): domain Eukaryota; kingdom Metazoa; phylum Arthropoda; class Insecta; order Lepidoptera; family Noctuidae; genus Chrysodeixis; species Chrysodeixis includens. The sequence continues at coordinate 6,360,579 of OW796108.1, read as the reverse complement.
AAAAATTGAATAATTTTACCTGACGCATAACTCGTGAAACTTTTTACCTTCAGTAGATAGAAGGTAAAAAGTTCGTATAAAACACATTAGGTTTTACACTTCACTCTTATACTGGACTGTACTTCAACAGACCCTAATGGACGGCGGTCAATCCTAGTCCACTTTTTTCATCTAAAAATAACGCAAACCACTAAAATTGTAATTTGTCTGGCGGTTATTCGACCTCTTTATTCAAAAACTCAGAAATAATGTTCGGTAAATTGCATTCTTTAGAGTTTCGTTTAATATTAATAAACCGTCGGAGAATTTCAATCTCGTCATAGAAAAAATGATCGGAGATTATCCCACGAAAGTTTATGTTGAATAAATCCGTTTTAATATTCTAATCAAGATTTTATTCCGATTTAGAATCAAACTAACACTACATAATAATATAGTATTCACTTACACACACGTGGCTTAAACTGCGTGTTTTGCTATTTTTAATGTAGAAATTTTCCCATAAATTTTGCTCAAGTATCAAAGTAAGTGTATCAAAATCTACCCGTAAATAAAGATCAAAGTTTCTCGTCAATTACATCAGAACAAACAAATCGGAAGCTCACAAAAGCGGCGTGATTATATCTGAATCTCTAAGTCAAATATTTATACTAACATACCAAGCGCCGTCGGTCCCAAGTTAAGGCAAATTCACAAGACCAAATAGCTTAATTAAAAAAACTCGGTTATATTTGAATATCCCAACTTTCCCTTAACAGTGTTATTAAAAACAACACGAATTATTAAAAAAATACCAGAGGCATACCAAAAGTTTGGAAATTTCGTTATTCTGTTCATTTTGTTCATTTAATCTCTGTTTAATGATATAAAGGGAAGTGTAATTATTGTTAATTTTAAAGGGCTTAGTATGTTTAATAAGCTCGTTGTAACGTCGGCATTTATTTGCGGGGCGCGGACTAATTTGACTGTCACTTGTTTCTGCTCTGACGAAACAAATCGGCATAGTAGCCGGGCTTAATATCCCCTCTCATTATTTAGTGACTGGTAGAGGTCAAAATTGAATTCGTTTGATGGATGGACGGCCCATTTTGTATGATTTAAAGTTTGTTGCCCTGTTTGTAACTTTTGATTTCAATCTGTTTCAAATTCAGTTAAGTTACTGGTTACTTAAACCTTAGTTTTGAAGATCAAATTAAATTTATAATAATCTTTTTTACTCTAGCTGCGATTGTCTATAAGATTCTTTGTTTAAACAAAAATGTAAGTCTATGTAGTTTTAATTGCTAAAATAACGAGTTGTATCTAAACTATGTTACATACATATACTTTAACTCCCTACTCGAAAAACATTTGAAAGAGAATTTCAAATTGATCCTGACCTACCGTAATGTGAACCGTAATCGATTATTAATAAGAATTCCCTGTTGTAAATAAAATAAAATTACGATTATCTTTTAAGAACAAAGTTCATATTTTCAAAGTAATTCTTCAAATTAATAAAGATTTATTGCGGAAATAAATTATGGTACTTAAAAGTTCTTTTTAATGAAAATATGCAGTGTAATCTTATTCAATCTCTTTAATTAACGTAAATATTTTAATTATCAATAAGCTAAGATAGTTATTTTTAAAACTTTAAGGCTCATAATTTAATCAGTATAGCTAACAATAAACGGTATTTTAAAATTGATACGATTACAAGTTAATAACTTTATAAGTTTCAAACACAACAAAACTTTTATATTTCTTCGAGACAGTAAACTTGGAAACTAGGTAACGGGAATGTTCAAATGTTACAAACAAGTTTAAGTATCTGGCAAACACTTCAAGTAAATTAAAAAAGGTTGTAAAACGTAGTACACAGCCTTCCTTATCATTCATAATAAGCAAGGGAACTTCTTAAACTTTTGTAAACACTTACCAAGTTGAGAAAAGTTCCGTCGGGCGACCGCGTGGCGGCAAAACGTAGGTCGTAGCACGAAAACACTGTCTTTAAAGCGATTTACTCAAAGATGTACTTTGTGAGTGAATTGAAGTTTATTTCCCTTCATACAGGGAAACCGGCGCGAAGTCGCGAGTGTAGAGTGCGCCGCAGAGCAAGCCGCGCCGCCGGCTCCGAGGCTCGCGCGCGACTGAGCCGAGCGCAGCGCCGCCCGCGCGCTCACCTCTATTTTATATAAACGGCTTTATATACCGATTTATATATTTACCCGCACTCATACATATTTAACTTTTTTCCCATTTCACGTCGTTTATTCCCGTATGTAAGGCTCGCGGCCAGTGTAGGCGATGCGCGTGTGTGCGCCGCCGAAGCCGAACCAAACGAACGCCCCGCGCTTCTATTTACGTGTTTTTAGAAAGGGTAAAGCTTTTATACCTTTCCTTTCTACTATTTCGCTCTGTAGTTGAGCGCAATGCTCTGAATGCCGACCCACGAAATATTTCGCTTCGATTTATGAGTTTCATTTTTGTGAGTTATATTTTTTTCGGTTGAAATGTTTCGCCAATTTCTATCTGCGATTTCGTTTAGCTTATGACCGAACATGAAACTGTTTCGTTTCCTTTCAAGATACAACAAAGAGAACAAGGGTTCGAACAAAAATCTTGAGCGAAAAAGTAGTCACTATATTATTTATATCGAGCATTTGATAAAGAAATTTATGTCCAGCGTCCGCACTCAGCAGCCTATTCTGTTGTCGTCGACGTCATTTCAAATTTACGAGATTTGCGGTGTGGCGGTTGCAAGCTCAACGATATCGGCTCGCATACTCGCATGGTGATTTCTGAGTGAGCACGGCGTGAGTATAGAGTGAGTACGGAACGAGTCCGCAGCGAGTGCACGCTGCAGGGTAACGCATCGATCACTCTTTATTACGAGCCACGGTCGCTCTCCAACATACTGCCGGTAATCGATTGCATGTCGGTCTTTTTTTATTAATTTTACATTTCCCATTTATTGCTTCGGACTTTATTTTGTTTGTCTGGCGTCCTGTGATCTGTTCCGTGGCGTGGCACATTTTATAGAATGTATTTTTAATAGGTTTACCAGCGTCGCATATTAAAGTGAACTGCTGTAATTAGCAAATCGTTTAAGAGAGGTAGATCGTCAGAGTGGATTATTGCATTACTTTTTTACTATTTTTAGTCGAAACCTTTCAGTTTCTTCTGGCTGGTTTCAAGCCGTAAGAGTAAAAAGAAAGATGTTTGAAAGATGTTTTAAAATAAATTTGTGCCTGTAAACCTTTTAACCGGACGTCCCAAGTGGGACAGTCTTAAAAACACCTTTTGGCATATTGAGTAAAGTTTAGTACTTTAAATTGCGCTATCTAATTGAGTTATAATAATTACAGTACATGAATAGTACTTAATGTGATACGCAGTGCGATTTCATTTCACATTAAGAAATAAACAAAGCAGAAGTTTGCCGACACACAAAGTCTGTACTTACAATACAAGAGGCTGTCCAAAATGTTTTAGCCCCGGACACGCAGCGGCAGTGTCGCGGTTTTGGCAACTGCCTCTCTTTGCCACTTTGTAATGGTGCTACCAGATACAACGAGTTTACTTAATGCGACTATTAAAATTTTCTTGTTCTTTCTAGTGCTTTGCATTGAAATTTTGTTAAATTGTCAAATTTGTCAAAGTTTCCAAAAATACTGTTCTCACACTTATGAGTTCTAAACAAGTAATTAAATCGCACATCATTTATATTAGACGGGAATTGTATTTCTGAAAGTTCAGTTATTTTTGCCATTTGGCTACGAACCTAAAAAAGGATTTTTACAATTCATTGGTACTCTCGATGATAAGACTCTTATATCTTTATTTTCTGTTCCAGAATAGAACAGGTTAGAATTCTCGGAACATGTCTATATCTAGACAAAATTAAACATCATAAAGTCTAGGACACAATAAAATAAAATCAATCATGAGAGTTATTTCCGTAGTACCAAGAACAGATGTAATGTAAAAAGATACATACATACATACATACATAAACGTCACGCCTCTTTCCCTTGGGGGTAGGCAGAGATCACATCTTTCCATTTGCTACGATCCTGGCATACCACTTTAGCTTCATCCACACTCATCAGTCGTTTCATACACTCATTCATATAAAAAGATATTAATCTTTTTTGTTTTTTACCAAAACCTTCAATGCATTTCCTTGTTTAGTTTCCCCTCGTGTGGTCTGCCTTTAGTTGCACGCAAGAAAACCTCCTTACTTCCTCCTCTTACAGCTTTAGCCGAATCGTTTGTTATTTATTACGAGCCACACTTAGAAATATGTGTTGCTGCGAAGTTTAGTGTTATAAATAGCTGCATTGTGTTTGGCCCGCGGTGCTATTGTTTAAGTAGAGTTTTAATGTTGATTCCGATTCTAATTGCTATTTATTTTAAGTGTAATTTAGTTTGAGTGTAACTGTTGAGGCAGTTAAGATGTTAAAAAACATATGGAACCTCGAGCTAATTGTATTAAGAAAATAAAGAATATACAGTTGTCAGTCAACAAGGCAAATAAAAAAATTATGTCCTATAAACGAACTTGTAATGACCTCATTATTAAAATTCCTCTTTTCCGTAATTCGTATGTAAGCACCAAACAAACAAACACACACGTGCGCAAACAAACTGGTAATGATTAGGAAAGTTGTTTGTAAAAGCCGAAATGCCAAAAATATGATAAAGAAGCAACTTTCGGTTGATTTCCTATCTAAAAGTTCAAACACCGTGGAAGTTCCTTTTAGACAGCGAAATCTTATTTTCCTCGATTTTATTATGTAAATTTCTTTAACTTGTACGTACTTTTGTTGCGTGCAAACAAGTGTTTCTCCCCCTTACAAACTAAGTGTTTATCTCGAAAAAGTAAAAATATTTTTGTTCTTACACTCAAATAAATATTTTATATTTATTTCCGATGATATACTGTATTCTGTCAAGCGAGTATTGCTTCCTCTGTATTGCTACGTTGCTACGGTGCTACGATTGCTACAATGGCTACGAAGCTACAACATGCTACGGCTGAGTGAACTCGAAACTGTTCTACGCCTCATGCACTTGTCTACGGATATAAAATATTCTTACGGTTTTGTTTACACGTACGAATGGTTACTGTATTTATTTCAATCTCTATTTAATAGTTTACTACCATATTTCTTATTAGGTTGTATTCGTACCCTTTAACAACATAATGATTTACTGATTTACCAAACTAAATAAAAAGTCCAAAAATATTTATCTTTCCAATTGTTTATGCTTCAACTCACTGACACTACTCCCCCCCCCTCACCCCCTTTATAACAACCCTGACTCAGAGCGCTTAAGATACAAAGTTTGAAGAGTAAAGTTAGTTTTCTACAAAGAAGAGAAAAAACAAACGCGACCATGTAAATGCACCCATATTTACCTGCTTTTGAAGTACATCGGGTTCCAGAAGTTTCTCCTTTCAGCAGGTGGATGTTACCGCATTTAAATTAAACTTCCTTTTTTTTCTGTTAGCACAAATTAAATTAAGCTAGCAACTGATTTTAATTAATCCTTTCCGGATTTTTTTAATTATTTTGTTGAATCAGTCCTTGTTTTCTTTCACATTTATTTGGGAAAGCAGCTTACTTTCCTCATAATATTTTATTAAAAACTTTGTGGGAGAATGGTTTTAAATTTGTTTTTACCACAAAGTAGCACATTTAACTATTTTATTACCGTTAAAGAGTAATCAAATGAATAATTAAACAATGGACAGGTAAAGGAGCGACTTAAGTATAATTTACATATTTACCACACTATAATATTTCAACCACAATGTACTCTACCTTTTTATCCATTTACTTTCTATATATCCATCATCATCATCACTTCAGCCTGGAACAATCCACTGCTGGGTATAAGCCCTTTTTGGCCACTTTTTTATCTATAATGGCTGAAAAACATTAAAGAACTAGGAGGTCGTAAATAAACTTTGATCAAATATAAATTAGGTGCAGGCCAACCCATCAGTCCATCAGTCAATCAGACTTACTCTATCCTATCCTAACACGTTTTTCTCTAATGGTTTCAATTTGACCTAAAGTGCTCCCGAATAAAATCCCTCGGAAGAGGTTGCCGTCCTCCTGTAATGATATTTTCAGACCTGAATGAGTTACGCTTTTATTAATGAGAGGTGGATTTCTATTTCTCTTTCTTTCTTTGAAGTTTCAGTAACGTTTTTTTTATAATAGTTGTCTGCCATTTTGTCTTCGACAATGGCTACTAAGGTTTTATATTGGTTGATATTTCTGTCAGGTGTCAAAAATTACTATCGCTATGAGTCATTATGAACTAAGAAAAGCTAGCGAAATATTTGTCAATCCAAGTTGGAGATGCTGTGTTTAGAAAAATATTTGTCAAAATTTGGATTCATTTGGGTTCATAAAAGCGAGATGACGTCAGATAGGAACGTGTGGAAGAAGAAGACATGCTGCGACATGCAACTCCAAATATTAATTAGGCAGCGGAATGATGATTGTGTTCACAATAAACCTTTACACTTCACACTGTGGCCAAAGACAGTTTTACATACATATCAACTTTGTGATCTATTTAAAAGTTATAAATCGTGAAAGTCTTTAATATACAAAATATATGCCACAAAATATTTAAATACAACTATGTAGCACAGAGATAATAATATACTCGTATACTAAAGTGTATGACTGACTTAATTAAAGGCACCTCGTAAATATAATCGTTACCTATTACGCCATAAAACCTTTATTAAGTAAAGTAGCTTATCACAAATTTTCATATGTTCGTTAGAATGGGAATGAACGACGTGTCTGTTGGTCTAGTGGTTAGTGGCCCTGACTGCTATACCGGAGGTCGTGGGTTCGATTCCCACCCAGGACAAGTGTCTATGTGATGAGTACGATCATTTGTTCTGTGTCTGGGTATAATTTATCTATACTATGTATGTTCTTAGAAATATATAAGTATGCTTATCAGTAAGTTGTCTTATACTCATAACACAAGTTACTCTCGTATACTTAATTTGAGACTAGATGGCGTTGTGGGAACGTTGAGGAATATGTACGAAATAAGATTTAGTGATCGTCCCGTGCGGTTGCTGCCGTAGATATTTATTAGTTGAACAAACAAGCTGGGGAAACTTTATCACGGTTGTAAAAAGCGGGGAAAGTACACGGGGTAAGTAACCTGGGTTTACGACCCCGCAAGAGGTTTCAACGTGAGAATTATGCCATGTATCACTGCTCTTGCAGCACATCTCTTAGAAGATAAGAGTGTGAAAATTGTGTTAGTTTATGTTTACTGTCATCCCGAAGTTGACATTATAAGTAAATGATATGAACCATTGATTACATCATATCCTACATAGTGAAGTTTAATTTTTATCGTGTCCTTATGTCAAATCTACTAATGTACTTCATAAACTCATAAGTTTGAGTAAGTGGCCAGATTTAGTTTTGTTGTAGCTTGCGGTTTTCAAAAAGATAAATTGCGTACTTAAAAATAAAGAAAGAATTTACTCATGATTCGCTAAAGTCTAGGTGTTAACTCTATGTAATCTATAAAATTAAGAATATTTTTATGGAAGAAATATAGAAGTAAACACAGCAGGTATTTTAAAATACGCAACACCTAATATAATCAAATATATTATACCTACTACTCAACTAACATACAAAATATAATTCAAACACCTTAAAACATTCGCCCACAATTTTAATTAGCTAACGTCGTGCAAACACAGCCACGGTCTCACATAGGTATTAGGTTGAAAGATAGCGCGAGCAGCAATACTGACAGCTAGTCCATTGCTCACGATGCTTGAGGCAACTTACTTCTTCTCAATTGAATCGTACGGCGAACCGATGAACGTCCGACTATTTTCTTTTATTTCAACACAAGGGGGCCTACCACCATATCTTGAAGTAAGACTGTTGCAGTTTTTGACTGGCCTGTTGGTCTAGTGGTTAGTGGCCTTGACTGCTATGCCAGAGGTCGAGAGTTCGATTCCCACCCAGGACAAATGTTTGTGTGATAAACTCGCTTATTTATTCTGTCTGGGTGTAATTTATCAATAATATGATGTATGTATTTACAAGTATATAAGTATCAATATCTATTGTCGAGTATTCATAATACAAGCTCTGCTTAGTTTGAGGCTAGATGACGTTGTGTGAAGGTCGTGGAATGTTATATTATTATTATTATATTTGTGGAAAAGAGACGCCGCTCTACTTTGCTCTACTCCGCGTAGATTGCTGTCTCGTTTTCACAACTGCAACAACCTTAGTCTAAGAGTTAGTGGTAGGCTCCTAGGTTTAGATGTAACTTATTTATCTTGTATCCTTGATAAATGAGTCAGCGGTAGAAATGGAATTTATTTTTCGAGTTGTTAGTGTTTGGAATCAGTTTCTTAATAATAAATAAAGTAACGAGTAATTGTTTGATTGAAAATACAACTTTTTTATAATAAACTTTTTTGTTTGTTTTAGCTATTTCAAAAGGCCAAAGAACCTCATTAAATGTCTATTCTTCACTATGTGTATACTTCAAAGGAGCAGGTTTTGCAACTATTATTGCTAACTATTGTATACCAGTTGTTATGATATGTTAGATAACTATTTCTGCAGGGTCAATATTGATTAATATCAATAATTAGAGATCTGGAAATGTTTGCTCCTTTTGAGATCCTATACATATCCATCGAAGCATATTTTTACAACACAGCGCTATAAAATTTGTCAATATTACATTCCCTTATTACAAACACAAATTTTACGACACAGATGTGAGTTAATCGCACAATATTGATCGCTTCACCTATCCAGGCGACGCAGGCCTGCCGACAGCTACCCTTGTGAACGTAATTAAAAGCAAAATTAGTGTCCCCGTACCTGTTCACATAGATATATGACGTCCGACCTTAAAAGGGTTCGGATTAAACAGTAATGAACTGAATAATCCAAATGAAACGACGCGGAAAATTATAGGAAAATTTAATTTTCAACAAAAACGTTGGAATGAAAACGATTCGATAATCGCTATCTTAATTAATCTCTACATTTTAATTTCTGCTTGATCGCTCGAAACGATTATGTTTTAAAGGGTAAAAATACACTGTTTCGAGATCTACGTTCTTATAAAATGTACGTATTAAAGATATTTGTGATTGTTCAGGTAACTGTTTTTACGGATAAACTGTTGAAGTTCGAGGAAGAAATAAAAAAAAATTGAATAGTAGATATATAGCTTTAAAAAAATCAAATTAAGATAAACTGAAGGCATAACTAGGACGTTGTTATTACTGTACGGTTTTTTGCAATTGATACCTGTTATTACCTAAAACCCAACCTTAACAACAATTCTACATTATTTTAATAAAAAATACAAACATCTAGAAATAGAAACAATAAAAGACAGTCTTCTCTACAATAAATAAAAGCAAAACTCACAAGAACAAACATCACCAAATCACAAACTACTAAACTTACTTTCAATCCAGGCAATCCAAATTTAATCGTATTACTACCGATATTAGTCGATAGAAACCCAGTCGGAGGCTAAGCAGAAGGCAACTTGCGAACTCGAGCAACACGACCAATTTGCTAACGAAACCTCACTTGGTTAATGTTGCCAACTCTACTCTTAGAGGTCTTGATTCTAAACAGAATGATGTTTTGAATAACTGTTTTACTTCTACTAACTTTCTTTTCTATTGATGTAAAGAGGAAATTTGTTAGAAGTTAAAATATAAGATTAAAGCTTAGTATAGAAGACCGTCAAAAACACTAAAAGTAAGAAAAAAATACTTATTACATGACTTTATATTTCCGTGTGTTATGTGTGGAAGTTTCCGTAACAGAAGAAATTTTAGCTGTGGACGATAGGTATTTAATTTTATTTTAAGTTTAGGTTTATTAGGGTTTTCGTCGCAGTATAGTTGTTTTTTATTAACAAGTAGTTTTCCTTTTTTACCACTCAAATATTTTTTTTTCACAGCTCATAATTCTGCAGCCAGAGCATTCATAGTTCCTACAACTTGCGTTATATTCTCTAAATAGTTTAGACTGCTTACGTTGGGACAAATAATTCAGGAGTGTAAAGGTAAGTTCTAGAAGGAGCACAAACATGTCCATTAGCCGCGAGTTGAGAGCATTTTTCGCAATTTCCTGTGCTGTGGCTCCTTGCGAATGAATTTTTCAATGCGTTTGTACTAATCTAGCGTAGTCTGTTTACACGGCGAGCGACAGACTCATATATTCTAGTTATTGTGTTTGCTGGTCAAGTTTATAAATATACCTACGTAATTGTTTTATATTATATGTAATATGGTCCTAATATTTTATATTGATACATGTTTTTGTCGATGTGAATTTGATTGGTTCAGAAGATTAATATAAAAACTGCATTATTTGCAAACATCAGAAATTACGTTTATGTGTAAAGTAATAGCCTCTTGAAGAAATAATATTTCTACAATCGCTAATTCTAGTTGGATCTTTCAAATTTCAAATGTATAGATAACAATTTTGTAAATGAGATAGAGACACGAAAAACGTATGTTCCTCAAAATAAACCTTTACAAACAGAGAAACAACCAATGTGATACAATAAAACACCATTTGTGATACTAAAAAAGTGTGTATTTGACCCAAAAATAACTATCTAATAGATACAAATATAAGCAGCAGGCTGTTACTGATATATTCCAAATATTTTAGCATCGGAACTTGAGGTCTGAGGATCTACCAAACCCTCCTAAAATAAGGCTATGGCAATTGTGGAAGCGAGATGGCGCTCTACAAATTGTAGAGCAGTATCTCTCTCTTACAACTAAGGTAGTGTTGGTATAAGTGTTGTGGTAGTTCCCCTGAGGTTTGTACACCAGCATATTGTCTCCGGCATATGCGCACGTGTGCACTGCGGTGACTCCTCTGTGTGTAATTATTTCGTTCTGTAAACCGGTTGTTAGTGCAATTTAGAATTAGGACGAGAGTCGAGACGGATTTATTTGATAACTGGGTTATGATAATAGTTGTGTGTTACTGTGTGTTTCGGGAAGTGACTGTTTTAACATAAAGTGCGGGAGTTGTATTTAGAAGTTTTTTATGATTGACTAAAATGAAAACCTTTTTAAATTTATTTCTAGTTCTTTGCAGTTTGGAACTAATGTTTTATGAAGTGTTATTTTATTTATTTTCTACTTTTGATAGAATGTTGACTATTCTGATTTAATTATAGCTATAGTTTTACTTAAATAATTGTTCGCTGAAAACCTCAGAATATTTCGAAACAAAATTTTCTGTAAAAACTTTCCTTTACCATGTTCCAATGAATTAATATTATTCTATTCTATTCTTTTCTTTCAAGCTTGCCTAAAACTACTGTAGCATTTTGTTGTTATAATTACGATGAAGTGGATCCATAATTATATGTTAACGGTTTACTCATGCGTAAATACGCATGAGTAAACAGAATAGCCCGACTAGCCACGGAATACAATCGAGTTCGACTCGCGACGCGCGACGATTTCGGTTGGGTTCGAAACTAGTCGGGCTATCCCGATAAGTACGCATTAGTAAACCGTTAGCACATAATTAACTGCATCATTGTTTTAATAGTTATAAATATAATACTTTCCAAGTTATTTTGATGTTTCTAGGTCATAGCGAGTCACTAAGCAGTCTTAACTTACCCGGTATAATCCACAACAAGCAGTTTCAAAACAACTCTTCTTAATAAGGACATCCACTTAAAACGCGAACCGTTCTCAAACTGTGGACCATTAGTTGTAAGAGCTAGACAAATTAACTAAAGGTGATAAGTTGCCGACTGCTGGCTGAAACAGAGCGGCAATAAAAACGTGGCTCAGCTCTATAGACTGCGTTTTCAATGACGCGGAGATGAGCGGAACGGAGCGGACCAAAAAAATGGAACGGAGTTGAGCGGAATGGTCCGTGATTTTTTTTATCTTAACATATGGAATTTCTTGACAGTTCTTCTTCATAAAAATGGTATTTTGGAACCGCGCCTCTAGAATCAGTAACATTTTTTACAGCAGGCCTTACTTGAAATAAAAGCTTTTGATTATGACTTTGACTAATAAATCTTAGCAGCTTATCTTTGACATATTTTATCTGAACAATAAATAATTACAAAGATAAGCTACTTTAAAGTCTATGAGCGGAGGCTTGTCACGTAACACATTCGCAATATTTATACGAAAAAGTGACGTCACGCGTAACTTTTAATGACTGTACTTTGTTTGCGGGACAAAACATACATATCCTACACTACATATTGGACATTAAAAAAAGTTGTCATCATTCCCACAGTGGAAAACATTCACTCGTTCGCTTCGCTCCGCTCCGTTCCGTTCCGCTCCGTTTCAGTGGAAACGCACCGTTAGATACCTACTGGCTATAAAAGTTAAAAGAACCACTCTATAGTTTTCCAGAGCGATGTAATGCGAGGTAATCTAAGAAACAAATGTACTAAGGTTTAATCCGATACTTCGATTACAATTTCGGAATTGTAGTACAAGGATGTGTATCTTATATGTGCTTTTTACATGTATAGTGCTAGTTTCTGCACTGATTATGATCGTTGACTGCTATATCGAACTACAGACTTACATGTGAGGAGACATTTTTGTGGATATTTTTACAAGTAAGGTAACCCAACCCACTTAGGATTTCCTCAAAGTTGTTGCAATCGGCGGGTCAAATTAATGAACGTAACTTTGAATGCAAGTACCGAAGAATTGAAAAGAAGAAGTACACACAGATGTATATTCATAAAACCAAGTAAAATACAAAAAAAATGTATTTTACTGTCAGGTCTACAAATACAAGAACCTATTCATAATTTACAAATAAATTTTAATTTTTACATGAGTTTATACTACTTCTATTTGACAAAGCTTCAATCGTAACAAATTATTATAAGAACCATCCGCTTCCGCATCGAAAAATTAGGAACAAATAACTAAAATTCTATGTTAATTAGAGCACAAAACTTTCAGTTTTATTACAAAACCGGGTTCAAATAAAACCAAGTTAATAAATAACCGAAGTCTGAGCGGCGAACCCATCGCCTGCCATATAACTAGATAGTAAAGGTACGGACAGCAAAACAAGTATATGTCCAAATCAGACTAGAAAAAAAATATGAAGTAAATTTTTGACATAATTTAACTATCAAACGTTACGAAATCACATTAGCAAGACGTTCAATATAATTGTGTGTATAGTCATTTTTAGAAATGTGATTCTATTTAAAGATTTTTTTTTTGCTGACCGTACTATCCTCGTTGGAAATGAGTTCTGAAAACCTGAAAGTAATTATTCGCAAATCTCGCTCCTGCCCGCCTTCCCGTTTAACTTCCCGTTGGAACGCTATACTACAATGTTACAGGGCTAGGTAACTAAGTACTCCAAAATGATGGATTTTTATCTACTTACATAGGTACACAGATAGATTTTGTTTCTGTTTAAAATAAGACTCCCACAATAAGCAATATAATTTTATGTCGCAGGGGTGTTTCAGAGACATGCAATTAACATGCACAAAGACACGTAGACTCAGAATAAGCATGTGTGGATCGCACAAAATTCTTGTCCTACGCGGAGATCGAACCCGTGTCATGTCGCGCATAGTGGTAATAGGCTTGGTAACCTATACCACTCAGCTACCCGTACAGATATTTTAATATTTTTTAGCACATCACACCAGTAAACGATTAATGAAAATCGATGGTACAAATAGTTTCATTGGTACTACAATGGGCGTTCTTATAGCTACTAACGATCTTTTACGGACAACGCAACGATGACAGCTCAATGCATATTAAATATTTCATAGTAAACAAACAATAAAAGAGAAAAGAGGATCACTTGGTAAGGAAGGTGCTGAACATGAATGTGGACAGATATAGGGGAAGAGGACGACCAAAGAAACGACAGATGGACTGTGTGAAAGATGATATGGCTGCAAAGAGTGTTACTTGCGTGATGACGTCAGGTAGGAACGTGTGGAAGTAGAAGACATACTGCACCAACCCCAAATAATAATTGGAATAAAGGCAGGGGAATGATGATAATAAACAATAAAAAAACAGCTGAAAAACTACTAATAAAGGCTTACCAAAAACAGATATTTCCAACAACAAACCGCAGTGAACAAACATTCCATACACATCTAGAAACATTCTCCTTCATACCAACATTACATGTAATTGAAAACGCACTTACAGAAAGTCTAGAATTTCAGTCTAGACTAGAATTTTCTAAACACGGCTAGGTTGAGGCGTCATTAACCTAACTACGTCTGCGTTGAACGACGCTATCTCGATAGAATTTTCCGGGAATCTTCGCAAGCACTTGTTTGCAGTTGTTTGGGTCTAATATTAGACACGATACTGTAATATTATTTTTAAAGACTATTGTTACACGTTGAATTTAATTGTTTGTTTTTATAATTGATTTACCTTTTCTACTTTAGTAATGAAATGCTGTAAAAAATACGTTGTATATTTTTTCACTAGCCAATCCCTGAAGTCCAGAGACATATCTACAATCCTTAGTAATAGTTAACATCAATAGAAAACGCTCAAATGTTTGGAGATGACAGGACTAAATCAGGTCAAGTGATTTATCTAATATCATTTCCATACATTTGAGAGTTTTATTGGTTATAAATAAACAAATAAATGAATGTCTATAGTTCCTTCTATTTTTATAGTTTCCTATTTTTCCGTGGCCATTACATGGCACGAGCGGTCGAGAGTGGAGTGCCCTGGGCCATTTGGACCATAATTTCATGCGACGGTTACAGTAATAGTGAACAACACCTTTTGTTTCAGGCTGCAAATCCAGTTTTTGTTCCAAAGAACAATGCTGTTTAAAAACATAGTTGCTTTCCGGTTCGTAAATAGTCCAGGAGACCTACCACCACTTCCTAAAGTTAGATTATTGCGGTTGTGGGAGAGAGACGACGCTCTACACTTTGTATATCGCTGTCTCGCTTACACAACTGCAACTATCTCACATTAAGAGATGTAGGTAAGTCTCCTGAGCTTACTTTGTACAGCTTTTAAAACAAAAGGATCGTAAACTTATCTTTATCTTTTATGCGGATCTTGGAGTTTGAAACTTTGATAAATATGTGTTGCTTTTATTAAACTATTTTATGAAACTAAGGTATACCGTACAAAGAGTGTAATTGGCTGTTTCTGTTGCGAAGTTCTTTACTCTTGAACTTTGTACTTTATTTATTACAGTATTAAGTTGTTAATTGAGAAGGTTAAATAGGAAATATTAATATTTACTTTGTGTATTTATTCTCTTGGTAAATTCATTCACCCTCATCCGTGTAACTTTACTTATGTATGTAATTACTTTGTATTTTTTTTTGGTTCTAGAATAGAAGAATAGACACCGCTTTCTTGTAGGAAGTTGATTATTTCTATGCACAGAAGATTTATTTAAAATACAATTAGTCATAATTTGCCGAGAATATAAGTCATACTTTCCCGAAAGTAAGCCTGTTGTTCAAGTGGTTAGTGGCTCTGACTGCTGCTATTAGAGGTCGTGGGTTCGATCCTCAGCCAGGACAAATGTTTGTGTGATGAGCACGATCAGTTGTTCTGCGTCTGGGTGTCGTTTATCTACAATATGTATGTATTAGAAGTATATGAGTATGTTTATTAGTTGTCTAGTACTTATAATACAAGCTCAGCTTATTTTGAGACTAAATGGCGTTATGTAAAAAATCGTGGAGTATTTATTTATTTATTTAAACACGAAATAGCAGAAAATGACACCCACAAGGATACACAGCTAATAAACAGACCACTAAAAGTTAATTTATCATCACTATCATAAGAATTTACGTAAGAGTTCGTAATTTTGGTTTCGGTCCTCATTTTCAGACCATATTGTAGGTAATTAATTGCGACGAATCCTAGATTTAGGTTGTGTAAACCGAGCTGAAGGTATCTTTTAGTAGATGTAATAAACACCGCAAGGAATGTAAACGTGGATTTCGTTAGAATTCAACTACTTAGTACTCATGAATGTAAGTACGTAGTGTGTGCTAGAAACTCATCGTTCAGATATGGTAATGGTAAAATAAAAAATTGATGTCAAAACTCATATTATTTAATTTAAAATATAGACATGTAAATTACATTTTGAAATGAGTAACTAAACTGAAAATAATCTCAAGTATAAATGCAAAGAAACATCAAAGCAATTAGTAATTATATTGCCAATATGAATGAGTCCAAACGCTGGGAACAGTCCTAGAATTTTTGTTTGTTTTATTTCTCTACACACAGTTACCTACATACTCTCTTACTGTCACAAACCAATAAAAAACCTAATTATTATTAATTTAATTTGTCAACTAAGTTCTAAAATTACCTACTACATTACTTACATATAAAAATAGCAAACGTACAGACCAACATGTGTAGCTAATGCATCGAATACCAGCGCGAGCACTCGCCGGCCAAGCGAGTCGCCATTTTAAAGAAATCTCGCCCACTCCTTTCCCCGCCTGCGTATTTTATATTTCTATAATACTGCACTTTCCCAGTTTTAATTAAACTCGAGCCAGTTCAAGTGTATTTTTACTGAATCAAGGGTCCATGCTATAACTTAAAAACTAAGTTCCGACGGATTTACAAAAGCGAGGTTTTAATTCCATTCAGAATATATCTGTAGAGTTTTGTATGGAAATATGGTATTTGTAACGTTCTGAGGAATGTTTTTTATTTGTAGGTTTTTTATACTTTAATGTATAGTAAGGATTGGCACTTAGGATTATGTGTTTATTCCTACCAATAAGAGCTAACCTTAAAACTGTCGCGAAACTGATTTTGTTTTTATGCAACAGGATTTACGTAACTTTTAATGACTTTTATAGGTTACATTAGAAAATTTAATATGAAATCTTACCAAAAATCATAGTACCTATAAACTATAATCTTAATAACAAACCAAAATAATATCCAAAAAACTTTCATGTTCAATCGACTGAAAAATAAATTAAATTTCATACATAGCAGCACGAAAACCGAATTTAAGCCGCAAAAATTAATGAAACAAAAAGCAATTACGCATAGCGTTGTATGGAAACCTTTTATCTGCGGATAGTAATGGAAATCATCCATTAGCTCACAAAGACCGTCATGTACCATCACAATCACGCTGGCAACACAGGAGGCTAAAATATACTGAAACTACGGTACTGGAACCCAGTCAAAAATAATTATTGTCTATCTACAGATAAACCGATAGTGCTTTATTTCAGCTTGAATTAAAATCGGCCAAAATTCTTGCTAACACTATAGGTGATCTACAGTGTTTTGTTTTGTATTCTATTGAAAATTGCTGTTGCCCACGACTTCGCCCGCGTGACTGCTGGTCACAGCCTTAAAATATTACCCACTTCTGACCTTTTCTGACAATACCCAATTCTTCTATATCGAACGCAATTATTCTGACCAACATTATAATATATCCCAACGCAGGTGAAGTACTAATGTGACTTTTTCAAAGTTATATGTACTTTCTTAATTATTCTAAGACACTATTGACAAAGGGTACAGTAAAACATCGTGAGGAAACCTGAATTCCAAACATTGGAATTTGTAATCGCCAACCCGCAGTGAGCTAGCGTGGTGATCAATGCTCAAACCTTTCATATATGGGAAGATGCCTGTGCCCAGTAGTGGGGCGTATATAGGCTGGTTTATTATAACATTATATATACAAAACCTTAACACATTATATACTAAAATCTCCCTCGAGAACCACTCTGTACATTGGTGAAAACAGCATGAAAATTGGTGCAGTAGTTTTTGAGTTTGACAGACACGACGGAGGACTTTGTTTTGCAATGTATGGTAATAATAATATCTATAGTTGAAAGTTTTATTTTATAGTATAAAGGGCATAAAATACATTTATAGAATGGTAAATAACATTACAACATTGTCAGTAGAACCAAAATACGAGATTCCGATACCGAGTGGAAGAAAAAAACTGCAGCAACGAGTATGTCAATAGCAGTTACTAGAGTTGTTTCGTATTTCTCGTTACATTTTAGTATTCAGTTTTGCAATTCTCAGTCGTATACTACTTTTTAATGTGACGTTGCTCCTGAACAATACAGCTTGATTTCAGATTTTTCGGACTCCGACTTATTGATTCAAAAGATTCGTTCACATCTATAAAATTTACTTTCAGAAGAGGCCTACTAAAACCTATTAAAGTATGTTGCAACTGTGTAAAAGAGTCGTCGCACTACATCTCCGTTCACGGTCTCGCTTCCACAATGTTACTAAGTACTAGATAGCATGCACATTGAAATGGAATTTTCAATTATTTGCCAATCTTTAAATTTGGTTTTGATTTTTCTTAAAAACAGAACATTATCAATCATCTGTAATAGTGTTAAAATATTTTATTTTGTTCCATTTAAATGCAAGAGATAAGGCAATATATAAATCTACATAAACGCCCGCGGGTGCTAAAATGTTTTATATCCTCAATGTATCCTGTATGTAACAGTCCCACGAATATTGGTATATAAAAATATCTTGTAGCTTCGATGTCTGCCGCGACATACTTCACAACATTTGAGCTAAAGGTCCTCAAACTTTTTCAGGGTTGTGTCAATTTTCTCTGATATTTATAGCTCATTTTTTAATATAAACCTTAAAAAGTTGTCTTCTAAGTAATTAAGGTTTATACAAGTTATATATCTAAATTAGAATTCTCATAAAAAGTAGAACATGTTATTCTTTTATCAACAGAAAAAAGTTTCAAATATGTATTCATACCTCACATATATGTAGTTATATTGAGTATGAATATGTTAAAACCAAACAATCAGAGTAACAGCATCCACTGTTACGGTACATATCACAAAACCTTGACAAATGGCCAGCGAATATTATTTTTTATTCAAATTATAGCCATTCGGAAAAATGCAAATACAGCGAACTACAAATGAACACGGGGAACGAGTGACGTAAAACAAAACACCCTCGCCGCGAACCGCAACCGACGTCTCGTGCGAGCAGACCGGCATAAAGGCATAATGGCGTTACTTTTTGTGTCATAGCACGTAAACACGGCTTATCTGTTCATTTCCGTGCTGTAACAGACCTCGCTGAAATGAGGATTACAATCATCGCCATGAATGCTACCTGCAGAACCTGACCGAGACAATCGAGTGCACACGGGCCCAGATAAACACGATACATCGTCAAAAGCCCATTGTCAGCTTAGCTCAACAACAGTTCGCAGCCCATTTAACGAGCTAATTAGAACCGAAACAGATCGTAAACTCGCAACGCAACCCTTCCCACATTAAATTAGTTTCGAAACCTATTCGTTTTAATGAAAAAGCTCCGATACATTCGCGAATGTTCGTCGTTATTTTATTTTAAAAATCTAGTTTTTGTGTTCAGTATCAGTGAAATTGGACGCTGCAAACTAACGGCATCAAATTTTTACATCGACACAGAACTTTTGCTGTGTTTTGTGTCGGCCAACGGACGGTTGATTAAACAGGCTTACGCTGATCCTATGCTGCTGAAAACTAGTGGGTGTATATTAGACTTTAATGCTAGGTGCATAAGGTTTAGTGTTGACGGCTTATGTGGATCGTGTCTGTGCTATACGGTTTCAAAGCTCCATGACTCCCACTTACTGACAGCTCGATAATCCCGGTTCGACGAGGGGCATAATGATGGTTTGTGGATGCAATACATTCGCGCTCAGCGCTCCCTGGCCAATTTAAAACTATGCTGATAATCTGGCTATAATTTCTGCAATGTTGTCGCTAATCTTCTGAATTATAATGCGTTTGATGCCGTCCCAAGAGTTATGTAATCGAAATTTCCCTACGGTACTATTATTTTTATGTTATTTTTCACTGCTTTTGATGTTTTTTAGGTGTATACTAAAATTTATATCGACGGGTCCTACGTAGACTAGTACAAGTGCAAAAACACAACTTTTCAAGAGAGCGGTTTAAAGGTTCTAAAGCTTGTAACTTTGTCGTAAATCAATAAAAACACTTGAAATTTTAGTATGTTATATTTTAATAGTTAAGGAATAAGACTGCATTATTGGTTTTTCTTCTTTTTTTATACTTTGGAAAATAGGTTAACTTGCATTGATGTAGCTTGTTTTTTTTACTACGGTAGAACCTGTAAACTGATACAAGTGGCCACTTATACCAGTATACAGTGTACTTGCTTATACTTAAAATAAAGGAAATCTGAAGGATTTTACTCTTTAAACATAGTATTTCCGTGTAATTGATCAATATGAGGTTATAATATAAAAAAATAATATCTACTTTTATCTACTTTTATCGACTTTTTAACACTTATAACAGTTTACTCAGTACTGGAAAGCTACTTGCAACAGTTTGCTGTATTATTATTAACTGTGAATATTTAAATTAATGTGGCAAGAAGTTAAATAAAAACATCTAAAATACAAAATAACACTTTATTATTACATAGTAGCATTCTTAATAATGAAAAATAAAATCATTGGCCTTGCAATCTTAAAAATAATAAAACAAAAAATGTAATCTTCTTATTTTAAGTAAAAAAAGGGTTTGATTTTTAAAGAGGTTTTCTTACGATAATACCTAATTGTTTTTTTTTTTATTTTAAAGACTAGCTTGTCTTGAATTTTATGTCATTATTCTTATAAATAGCATTTCCACTATTTTTTTTCAGTTACGTTACGTCAGTTACGTCTGTTCAGTTACGTCCACTAGTTTTTGTACGTTGATGTTTCTAATTTATTTCTCCCTTTGCAAATCCGCTAGAAAAGGTATTTTAAAGAAATTAGTATAAACTTTGTGAAACTCTTTTCGAACTATGTGCTTCTATTAAGTGTAGGTATAGTTGTGTACATAACTTGTTAAATGTATAAAAAAGTAACACAACCCCTAAAAACAGGGCAATGAGACCTTAAAGTCTAAATCAGATGATGGAAAATTCATTACATTTTTACAACTTGTATTAAATGGTGATTTGTGTAGGACACCCTTCATACGAATGCCTCATCACATCACCACACTCGTCATACTTGTTTAAATATGCATATTATACATTTGAAAATATCCTGCTAATATAGTTAACGCGAAAGTTGCATAAGTATGGATTGGATGTTTGTTACTCTTTGACGCTCAAACGATTTAACCAATTTTGAAGAAATTTCGTATGGACTTAGCTGACAACCTGGATTAAAACCTAGACTTTTTAACCGACTGCGTCAGAGGAGGGCAATGTTTTGCAGTTATAACCGATATTCGTGCGGTCGAAGTTGCGGGCGACCACTAAGTCCTTTATAAGTTTAATTTGAATGTCTTTTGTATTACTATACTTAAGTTTTGATTGAACTTAATTGTTTTTTCAATACTACAACTTTACCAAAATAAACTGGGGTTGCGAATATTGTTATATTGTTTACCTCTGGAATATTTCTACACCTTTAAAAATGATGTACTTGGGTACATAAAAAAAAATTGTCTCGTCAGTTACCAAGTAGCAAAATTTGGTAACTCCTTACGTTAATTGCTGCAAAAAATGTATTGAAAGTAGTATCGATATTTATTTTATTAGTAAATAGATATTATTATTAAAATAATGTAGGTTACGGCAGATAACAATATCAAGAAAATAAAACAAAGTCACATGTGACTTCGTATACTACTACTTTGTATTCCTACTGATGAAAGTGTAAAATTTATTGAAAGAATAAAATAATAATAAAAAAACAAAAAAACCCGACTGTAAAAAAACAACCAGTAACCAAACAGGGAAAAACAAACTCTATAATTTAGTGTGAAGAGTATGCAGTACACCGTGCGTCTACATTATATAATTTATACGTAAAAAATTAATCCAGGCGGCTCAAACAAATCTACAAGCAGTACAATCTGTATCTTGCATTAGGTGAACATTAATTAAACCCTTTTGTAGAAATATTAGTACTGTCAACTTAGTAATTTGTTTGTTAATTTTTAACGCATAAATTTATTAAAAATTGACCTCGTGAGCCCTTAATTGTTGTGAATTCTCACCACTACTTACTCAAAGCAAACAAAACTTGTTAAATATGTAAAAAAGTAACACAACCCCTAAAAACAGGGCACGAAATAGTTTTGATACAGAAGAATATGTTAGCAGTTAACGCAGTTATACCAGTGTTAACGTGCTCCTAACTCCGTCGCAGCGCGCATACTGGAGTAAATGGCACTTGCGCGTACGTCACGCGGCACACGTGACTACCTACACTGGTGCAAGTGACTTACATCAGTGTAGATGGTCGTGCGGCCGAAAATCATGTCACTTATGTTAGTTTACAGGTTTGTATCTCTGAAATTACTGAATAAAATAATATAATTTTTACAGGATATAAAGTTAAGGTAATTTTAAGGCTTTTGGTGCAAAAAAACGTATTTTGGTGTTTTGCTGGTTACACCAGTATACGTAGGACCCGTCGATATATAACTAGCGACCTGCTCCAGCTTCGCACGGGTGAAATACTGATGTATTATACTTTTAAACCTTCCTCTTGAATCACTCTATCTATAAAAAACAACCGTTTCCATATCCGTTGCGTAATTTCAAACATTTAAACGAACAGACAGCGACAGCAACTTTGTTTTATATTATCTAGTGTTAATAGCGAAAATATACGACTAAGATTATCCCATCCACAAAGACCAAACAAATCAGTCTTAGTTCAAACAAACTTTAACAAAGAAATCAACGTTTAAAATTTTATTTCAATTTCTCGTTCCTCAAGTTTCAGTATCTTGATGTCAAACATCAACATGAATCACTTTATGTAACACTTTTCCTTAATTACAAGCTCCTCCATCGGAAGGCGCAGCACGGCGCGGAAATTGCGCTGCCTCCACCACTCCATTCGCGTTCATTTACACTGACAACGACTGCACTGCGATTCACAGGTAACCACTGTAATTGATCGATCAAATTCGAAGATGACATTACCATTACTTGAAGTTTTGAGGGTACAAATATATAATAATTATTCCTTAATATGCCCACAACACCATCTAGTCTCAAATTAAGTATACGAAAGTAACTTGTGTTGTGATTACTAGACAACTGATAAACATACTTATATAATATTTTTAAATACATACATATTATAGATAAATTACACCCAGACACAGAACAAATGATCGCGCTTATCACACAATCATTTGTCCTGGGTGGGAATCGAACCCACGACCTCCGGTATAGCACTCAGGTTCACTAGCCACTAGACCAACAGGCCTGTCAAAGCCTGAGGGTGTTTCACTGTTGTACCCATGAGGGAGTCTTCTTATCTTAAAATCTTTCTGAGAGAAAAAAGAGTTCTTATCTCATTCAAACGTCTTTAAGACATTTTTTACACCTTTTCTTTGTTATCCGTGGTGAAACCTAATGACTTCAACCCACGTCGTGGGCACGGCGTGGGGGATATGTCAAACACCCACCGACTAATAACACCCCGTGCCCCTTCCATGGCCTCAGCTAAGGGATCATTCGCGGGATCGCTCGCACATGCTCTCGTATATTACGCTCACTATGGCTCACTTCATATTTTTGGGTTCTTCAGAGGTTAAGTAACTCATGTTGTAGTAACAGTAAACGTATTATGTTATATCCGTATATCAAAAAATAAAACTATTATCAACGTGCTTACTATGTATTTTTTAAGCGTCCTTCTATAAAAATATTCCATAAAAATTGTAGTCGCCGTTGTGGATGCGATAGCGCTCAAGTATAGAGCAGGTTTTTATTCTATATTGGTTATAGTTCTGTTTTAAGACCTCGTAATATAGACAATTTAGCAAAATTTGGACGAAAAACACTATGACACACACGCACAAACACGCACACACAAACTATAATTAATGGTCTAATCATCATCAGCCTATCGCAGTCCACTGCTGGACATAGGCCTCGCCAAGTGCACGCCACCGAGACTAATGATTTACCAACTTATAATAAAAAAGTAATGAAACTAAATATGTCTCATAGAAAAATATGTTTTCTATTCCCAAAACCCCATCTTCTTCAGGAAGAAACAAAGTAAACAACAATAAATACCATTTATCTGAGCACCAACTAAATACATAATTCGTGGCAGTGCTAACGCGGCCAAGTTTAAGGTTGTAATACGTGAAATAGGTACAAAGTTAGTGGACTTCCCCAACAAAGTAAGCTTCTCTCTTCTTTGCGAGACACAGATTATTAAACTCATGGAGTGTTTATTTGTAGCACGCATAAATGGCATGAGAAATAAAGTACATGGTGAATTCAAGTGATATTCATATTAACTTTTAACTAAGTATAATAAGTAAAGGCTAAATAATTGTTGTTTTACGTGCCAATCATGGTAGAACATTGTTGTATTAACAAAAAGCTTTTCAATCTTTTCAAGCTTTTATGTAAAAGCTTTTCAAGCTTTTATGTACAAATTTAAATGGTTATTGAAGTTTAAACTATTACTTTTTAACGTCGCATCGTGAATTCATTTTTGAACTAAAATACATTAACATATCTCAAATGTTACCATGTTTTTCAAGAAAAATATAGCCTCCATTGGCTTAATAACCTGTGTCGTCCGATTTATGACTGCTATTTTACCCGCAAACAAGCAAGTTGAACATTTTATTTTGTTTTTTACTGGCTGAGTTTATACACCGCGAGACAAACATCAAGTAAATATTACTAGCATACGTCGACTAACAAGAACTTGAGACTTGTGACCGCCTGTCACAAGTCTCAGTTAATCTGTAAAGCCTGCTAATGTAGCAGGCTTTTAAGATGTGGAAAAGGTAGTCATAGTAATTAGTACTGTGTTTTTTTCCCGGATTCCAAAAAGGTTAATGCTTTGTGGAGTAAGTTTTTACGTACTCTTTAGCACCTTTAAGTACTCTTTTAGTCTAAGTGTAAGTCATACCTTCACCTTCCATCGTAATTATAACATCATATCAAATGTCTTAACTAATATAATCTTTTTTACGAAACACAAAAACATGCAGTTAAATCTGTTAAATAAAACCATTTATTTTTCTAACAAGGAATAGAATCTTTTTCCGTTGAAGCCGCTATTTATACTCTATTTTTTAGAACCCTTGCCTGCGCAATGCAATATTCTATTGATAAAGCATTTCTATTCTGAAAATATCTCCAGTTACGCATACTTGGAAACCCGGCTTTGTGCACGAGGCAAAGGTACCAGGAATGAAGCTTCATTGGAGTTTCCACGAAACGAGAAAAAAATAAATCCTGTGTGCTATCACATAGCCCCTATTTACAAATACCAAAAGTCCGCGCAGAGGATCTACCATGACTTTAACTAATATCATTAAATAATAAAAAATATTTTTTTTTTTCGTGGGAAATCATCAAATGACCCCGCCCACTGTAGGTGCAGTGGGAGGAAGCGTCAGACTTTTACTGACTAAAACCCACTATGTTCCTCCTGGAGCCTTTTGGGTGCCGGGGGGAACAAAGTGGATCGTGCTCATCGCACAAACATTTGTTCTGGGTAGGAATCGAACCCACGACCTCCAGTGTAGCAGGCAAGGCCACTAACCATTGGACCAATAAGCCCGTCATTGCAATTGTGGAAGCGAGACAACGCGCTACACAGAGTAGATTAAAGTAATATTACTTTAAGATGTGGATGTAGGATCTCTGTATCGACAGCTTATAAACTTACTTACGTGACTCTGAGAAATGAGTTTCTGAATGGATTCCCGGCGCGTAGTACTGTGACGGTACATAGTCTCCCAGTGCTGCCAACGTTGTAAAAAATACTGTTTCAACCTCGATATGTTTGTGATAATTGAAAATAGAAATAAGGTTTTACTATGATTTAGAATTTATGGGATTGGCATAAAATGTTTATGGTGTCACAAAATTACGAAAGTTTTTTTTTGACAACCTTATTTTGGTACTTATTTTTTTTATGAAGATTGTGGTCTATCACGTATTTAGTCCAACAATTACAACGCACGTAGTATTTTGGCTTACAAATTTAAAATTCCTAATAAATCTAGACAATGAAACCCTAAAGAAATATCCGTAATAAATTATTAAGC
This sequence comes from Chrysodeixis includens, assembly GCA_941860345.1. NCBI lineage: Eukaryota > Metazoa > Arthropoda > Insecta > Lepidoptera > Noctuidae > Chrysodeixis > Chrysodeixis includens. The sequence goes on along the minus strand of OW796108.1, from coordinate 6,334,407 downwards.
ATAAAACAAATTTACTTGAGAAATTTCGTTCTTTACATAAAATTCGTTTTGTATTCAGTTCAGGACCGAAGTTAGGAATAGAGAATTATATTTTTACTCGTAGTGTAATCGTATCTATCATTCGTTTTTATGGCAGTACATGAATCCACTTTGCACATAGAGCGGGCTGCGATATTTTATTCGAGGATTATAAAAATACAGATACCGTCTCTCATCGGGCGTTGGGTTACAGCCCGTTCACTCATGGTCTCCGTTTTACTGGTCCGTTTTGTCAGATCCGTTTTTTTCATTAGTTGCGTAAAGTTTTATAAGCAACTTTATACATTACACAGTATTCCGTGTATAGCAAAATTTTCGATCGGTTTATTTCATCCGATAAATTGGACAGTAAAATTGGGGGTAATGCGTGTAAGGTCTGTTACGTATAAAAAGTCTGTGGTTCTGTACTCTGGACTGTGTGGTGTGATACTTCTTGGAAATTAAAACTCTTCGATCGGGATTTGCTGAATTGGAATTAATACTAAGATATCGGCCGCAAAATAACCCGAACAAAACTTTAATAGGCAAATAATTTGAGCAAATAAACTGTTAGTATATTTCTGACCGTTATTTAATGATCATAGTATTATAATTAGAACCAAAAACTAAAATAACTTTACAATTTGTCTCTCAACTTTACTCGTCATAAGCTTCGCTGGTAAAAACCAAGCTTTAAATATTTAAATTCTAACAAAACAGTGTTATCATCCTCACTTAATAATTTGTTAAAACCTCTGTATATGAAACAACGTCATTCCAATTGTTATCTTTTAGAAGAGGTATAAACTCAACCCTTTTTCGTCGTGTACATAAAGATAAAACTGTCGAATATCCACGTCGCGTTAATCCCCGTCAAACGCCAAAAGATCATAAAGAAAATTTGCATAAAATTTAGTCCATTCGTGGAGCGTTCGCGGCCAGCGCGGCGGCGGTGGGCGACGCGCGGGATTTTTTATGCGCGCACATTAGGGGACATTACGCTGTACGCGCCGTCTCGGCCACGTTTACCGAAATAATATTTTTCAAGCTGTTGAGTTGCTTTTTATTTGGGGGCTCGCCGGCAAATGAGTTTCTAAGCGTAAATAAATCTTTCACTGCCCTCGGTGGGTAAACGGAAACTTCCATTATTATCATTTTATTTAAGGCCGCGGTCGGCGGCCGGCGCAGGCGGGTTCGCTCTCGTCGCTCTGTCACACACCGTATAACGCTAGTTAGAGTTCAGCTAACCGCAGTTAAATATGGAATAGTTTGTTCGCCGGTAAGCGGTTAATTTTATCCGTTGCGGGCGAGCCTCATGCGGCGGTATCAAATTGCTGAAAATGAATTAGTTTTCCTGTGTATTTACGAGAATTATTCTCGCGCTGTTTGCATTTTCAGCGATCGCTGACGCTATTCGCATTCCATCGCTAAGACTGAAGCTTTATGACTTTCTGTTTATGTTGATATTAAAAAAGGCTGTGAAAAGCAATAACTATGCAAGATATTAAATTGCAAAGATTTAACTAGAATGAGCTCTTATTTTGGTATAATGTTTATGTTCATCAACAGTTATGAAAATGTTATGTCCTTTTTTATCAATTATGCTTTGATTTTTTATTACGTAGAGACCTTGAGCAGGAATATGAAGGTCCATGCCTTGCCCTTGTGTTTTAAGGTTTTGCCAAACTTTGGCATGCTCCTTTTTCTGAAATATATATTATGGTGTTCTAACTTGTGCTAGACGTACCCCCACCTAAGACCCCCACACTTACAGAGCTACAAGAACTTTTAGGCACGTTATTAATAATGTCATCCACATGCCAACATGAAGGCGATGGTGTATACATTCGCACATGAATTAACTCAACTGTCTGTCAAGAAAGATGATTTTTCATATATTCGCTTCGATTTTGATCACGTACCAAAAATTCCTTGAAGCCAATGGCCAAGGAGCGAAAATTCACAATTGTCATTCGGATTCCAACACTTATCAAAGTGCACTTACATAGAAAGAGATTCAAAAAGAGTTCGTACTTCTCTAGATTGTCTGTCGGTCGCCTCAGCTGCATATATTGGCCGTTATGTCCGTTTTATCTGTACTCCATATTGCTTTACGGACGAGTATTTTCCAATATTGCCAAGCCATTCCGACCGCATGCATTAATATATCAAAAAATTTTTTTTTTATTTTCATTTGTAGTTCTCTGTATTGGCTCTATAATTGCTTGCGTTATGTGAGCGTATATGTATGTATAGTTATGTAATTTTATATATTTGTGCTCTCAGAATATATAGTACATAGTATATAGTAAAAAATTGGGTCAAAAAGAAAATATTTACCTTCCAAGTAAATGAAAATAATATATATATTTCTCAAAAGGCGATCCAATAAAAACAGTAGAAGAATACCTTTGTAGCTAGGATTTATTTAAAAGCTTTGTTTTGTGACGATCCGGGTTCAAAATTATCCTCTTCTCCACTGTCTTATTTTATGTTGACTGCACGAATAGCAGAGTGGTATAGCTTACAAATGCTTGTGCGATTTACAAATGCTTGTTTTAAGTCTGGCTCTCTTTGCACATATGAATCGAACGTCTGTAAAACCCCCGCGACACAACAAAGATCAATTTACTGAGTGAGTATCGTAAAAATAAAAATGTTACACTATACCTACAGTAGACTAACCGACTTGACCAAAATGGTAACTTACGTACCAGAAAATAAAAAACAAGTTAGAGTTATACAATATATTATCACAGGGAACCATTATATCATTCATCACATAACCCACACATTCGGTATATGACGCTGAATAAACATTCCAGCAAAACGTTTTACTAGTAACTTCATATTTGTATAGCAATGCTGCAAAATTAAAGTTCCCAATGCATCTGTTATCTCCGACGCACACCGTGAATGGCTGACCATCCATTTGATAAATTGAACGATATTTAATGAATGACGCAGTTCACCGAAAAATAATAATTGATAGCTGACAATTATATGAATATTTGGGCACGAATTTTGTTGTTATGAAGTTAAAAGTTAAATAATAAATATAAAAATTATACTGGTCAGTGGCCTGTTGGTCTAGTTGTTAGTGGCCCTGACTGCTATACCGTAGGTCGTGGGTTCGATTCCCACCCAGAACAAATACTCGTGTGACGGTCCCGATCATTTGTTGTGGATCTGCCTGCAATTTATCTATAATACCTATGTATGTATTTAGAAATATATTAGTATGTTTATCAGTTGACTTGTACACATAATACAAGTTCTGTTTAGTTTATTAAGAAAAACAACGATGTTTTTGTTTGAAACGGTGTGAAAGTCGTGCAATATTATAATATTATTACATAAAAAGTAATGGTATAGTATTCGTTACTTTAACACTAAACCGACTATAGTTAAAACAATTATAGGTTTTGCCCGATTGGAGGGATTTAGCCCTTTACACATGAGGCAACACAAGCCTGTCCACGCATGTCTTCCAATGATTAGGAACTTATTGAAGGTTGCTCGTTGCAGGAGACTTGTCACCAAAACTTGAACCTGTGTAGATAAACAATGAAGAGGACAGAACTAAAAGACAGTTTATGTTCTAGGACACACAATTTTTCGTATATATGAAAGTATTTAAACCAAAAACAAAATATACTAAAGATTTCTTAAATAAAATTGTATAACATTGGGAATATCACGCTGAAACCCCTCAACCAATGTGACTGTGTCTGGCGGCAAATCCACGAGCAATTCCCAATATCCCAATATCCGCAACGACAGCGAACATCATACGCTACACATACATCGTCATAGTATATGCCATAGAATACAGCTGCAATCATAAATTTAGAAAAAGTTAGGAACAAACAAGAAAAAACACAGTACTCCTACAAAAGTAAGAAATTATTATTATTAAAAGCCTATATTGTCCCACTGCTGGCCAAAGGTCTCTCTTATCTTTCCATTCCTTCCTCTCTGTCGAGGGCAGTGTGGTCCATTCTTGTATGTGATTATCATAGGTCATCACGCCATCTCCGCTTGGGTTTACCACCTACAAAAGTAATACATACATACATAAACGTCACGCCTCTTTCCCTTGGGGGTAGGCAGAGATCACATCTTTCCATTTGCTACGATCCTGGCATACCACTTTAGCTTGTAATACTATACAAACACAAAAGTAATACTTGATTCGAACCTTTTTCTTATTTCAGTATTTCAATGAAGCCAATGTCTTAATTTTACACGATATAGCGATGTATCTAATAAATAGTTAGCATATTTTTAACAGATAAAAATATTTTTTGCCGCGTCTTCTGTATAAGAATAACGCTTTGGAACGGCGCAACTAGAGTTATTAATGTAATGTTTTAAAAGTGCAGTGTGTAGTATGTACTTAAAATAAAGTTTTTGTTTAGGATTTTAACACAAGATCCATCGAGTAAGGGATTTAATTTTCTGAAGACATCGTAAAATAATTGGTAAAATATCGGACCTGATCAACGCCAATTTTACTTATAATTCAGTATCCTATTTTATGCTTCGCTTCAAGAGTTTAGTGCTATATTTTCCTAGTCTTTAAGTACGGCTATAAAGACTGGCAGCCACAGACTAAGAATTGCTGAAGTTATGAATAAAAGAAGTGACGTCACGATTTGTGCTATAAATGTCGCGGCTTCGATTTATGCACGATACTAATATTTTTATGAGCAGTTTCAAAAGTCAAATGCTTTAATGTTTACATTTGTAAAACTCTGCAGGGCATTAAGTATTAGGTTAGGTTTTAGTAGAAAATAGCATCGATTTAATAAAGAAATCATCAGTCACCATTTTGTAACAAAAGTAAGAGAAGGTACAAAGCAAATTGATGTAAAGTTGTCATAAAATAAAGGGTTTTTCTCCATCATTATTACGGTTGTAGATCCTTGTTCTAATATCCTATGATCTGTGTCAAGACGACGGTCAACTTGACCTCAAGCACCATCAACCTTTGACCTTTCACCTCAACCCTCCACTTCCCTTAACATCGTAAACTAAAACGCAATATTCTCAGGTAAAATATTAAGGGGAATCTCTTCAGCATTCTGTGCAAGTGTGTAACGTGGAATCGAGTTAGACCCTCTTTCGCGTCGTATCAGAATCCTTCATTTCGTAAATCTCGGTGCCGCGACATATGTAGGGAGATGCGAGCTACCTTCGCACTTACAATCTTATTTGTGCCCGTTCCGAAGGAAATTCGTCTCGCACACCATCGCTACTTTTATTGCCATCTATCTGTGGTATACATGATTGTGTATGTGCGCTTAACACACGAAATACGACGCTTCGTTCGTCGCCTAAATCTAGGTATAAGTAGATTACGTATTTGTGGATTTCGATCTTTGAAAATGTGTTCGGTTTTCAGTCAAACCGAAGGGATAAATGTTTTCTACGAATTTACGTAGAATATGTAAGTTTTATAATAGCAAACATATATTTATAGCTGTAGCAAATATACGTGCAATTAAAATTGGTAAATTAAGGGAATGATCGTAAAAAATTAAGTAATATAAAAATATTCTAAAAAATACCTGTTTTTCCTGCATACATAGAGCTATGAGCCTTTGAACGAATATATCGAATCCATTTTAATCCCCAATCAGGCTGAATACACGAACACATCCAATAAACCTTCGCTTCAACAAAACATAAAATTCATTGATACACAGCGCAGATTTTAACAAAATCTCACTAGATCGCTGGTCGGGGAAGCTCCTGCAGAATACAAATCCAAGGTGATACCTGACCAGGCGAGATAGAACCCTCCTGTCTTTTAAAACACCCTCTAACAGTCCAAATAACATTAAGATGCGGGGTCGGGGGAGGTCAAGTGAGGCTGGATGCACCAGGCGGGCAGCCGACCACCTGAGATTTCAATTTTGCGACGCTGAATAAATTTATTCGTATTTCACCGCCTTCTTTGTTGAACTTATCAACATAGAGCTATACCGGAATAAAGGTGTAATGTGATTCCCTTCCTAAAATAATATTGTCATGCACTCCATATGCTGGTAATGGAAGTGGGCTTTGTACGAGGTTCGAATAGATGTAACATCTGTTGTGTAAGGAATGATATAGCAATTTTTTTACCGTACTATTTTTTTTTTTAAGTTTAAGTATAGAAAACGTATGTATGTACGTACTGAGAGAAAATGTAGGTTTTCCTCCAATTTTCTTTGATTGTAGTAAATTAATTTACAACCTACAAGCGTCTTCTTTTTGCTTGGAAACCTCACAATACCTTTTAAACATAGTCGATTAGCTATTATTTAATCAGGAGCTCCATACACAAATAAAACAGCGGTACAGTTACAGGGCTCTTACCAATTTCATTTTACCGCCACACACAAATAGCTTTTCCATTAAAACGATTCGATAATCCGCTATTATATTAAGTGCATCCAATTAATTCTCATTCAAGGGAACAATTTCCTCGCTATATGTAAATTGTACATTTGTGGATCCGGCGAAGCTGTCACCTTTTTAATACGCCATATTGTATGGCATTATGCCAAGTGGCTCTATCTGGCGGCATTCACCGCGGAACATACATCACGAAATATACTAACAGTAACATTACAACAAAATTTGGCTTTATTACATTTTTTTGGGAAAACCTTCGAGACATTTCCATTACTCCGTATTCCTTTCTTATCTGAATAATTCAACATTCCCGACGTGACAGAGAAAGAACGATAAGGCAAAAACCATTAACGTGATTGCAACAAAATATTGTGCTTTCAACAACCTTCTCCGGATTTCCTTCGCGTAAATATAATTATTTTGTGGAAACATACTGTTATTTAAATCTCCAAGACGTTTTTCAAAGTGTCATTCGATATTTCAATGTTTTCCTATACAAGTGATTATATCAATATGGTCTAAAAGACAAGTTTACATAAAATGTAAAATGCAGAATACTGAGTACACAACACAATATAATTATGACATGACATTAATTTTCACAAAACAACAAATACCAAATTTCTGGAACCAACAAGAGGAAAACACTTTAATAATAATGGTACCTACAGCAAAATTACAATTGTAACATTGTTTTAAAAATTATAGGTCCAGAGACTCCAAACCTTATCAAAAGTAAAGAATCCGTGCGAGTAGGAGCGGAGGTAAGTGAAATGACTTATTGAGATAAATAGTGTGCCGAACGCGAAATCGAATTCCTTCCAACATCTGAAGAATGATGGTTAGCTTATACATACAGGAGAATTGTGCAGGTAAATATTTATAGGAAATAAAAGGAATACACTTATATCTGTATTAGTAATTCTCAGTCCAAAAGATTTTTTAAGGAATCATGAGCTACAATTTTTTTTTAAACTTTTGCCACTTGTACACTTGGGAGAAATCGGGAGAAAAGAAATGTCAAATTATATCGCGAATAAGTCCCGTTTGTCGTCTAAAATATAAGTCTAATATAGGTTTTGAAACCTAATCCAAAGCGATACTTTGGCTGATGATTGATTCAGAAAACAGGCAAGACGGATTAACTGAATTATGGGAAAATTATAACAACGCCGACGTAAAAACGATTTAAAGAATTATCTAGTCATAGTAGAACATAAATCTCAGTATTTACTGAAATTATTATTATTTTGCTCATACGTAATCGATATAAACCAACATAAAAGTAAGAAGCTGATTAAAAGAACCAATGTTTGTGTAAACACCTTAAGCCACCCGTGATTATTCGGGACGGGAGCCAGGCAAGTTACGTCAGAATGCAGAAAATGTGTTCTGTTTTATTAGAGAGCCCAATAAATTCTGTACGTGATCCGGCTCGAAGGATCAAAGCTACCGTCACGTGGAAAAAATACTCTCTAGTCTACCTTCTACCTACCTACGTACAGTCACGAGCAAAATGATTAAACAATTGATGAAAATATCCTAGTCAAATGATTTATTAAATCGTGAAATTTCCTTTCAAATTAAACATTTTATGATAAGCTCACAATATCAGGAATATTCCATAACAGCTTCAGCAATATTGCATAAGAATTCTGCTGCAACTGTTTGGTCGTGTATACATGTTTTTGCTCGTGACTGTACCTATCCTACTGGAGCTGAGGAGGCCTATCACCGCTTTGACCAATATAATTCCAGTTGTGGAAGAGAGACGCCGCTCTACGCCTTGTAGTGCGCTATCACGCTTCCACACTTGCAATAATATTACATTGAACGGTGGTAGCGTGGAAGTAAAGGCTTCTATCCGACGCCGAAACACGAAATGAAAGTATTGGGGACCGATGTTTGATGGTTTTAAAGGGTTTACTCTTCGTTCATGGGGAAAATATGTTAGCGGACGCCGAGGATTTTAATTTTATAAAAAGTTTAAGATGGTTTGTTTGATGAAGCGTAAGTTTATTAATATCCAAGGCAGACATGACAATTTTTTGGTATTTACCTACCTTTCATAAACTATATAGGCTTATCAAGATTTTTTGTCCAAAATAAACTCTAGTCAGGTACATACAACATGCTATTTCCTAATTATTTTTTCAAAACGGAAAAAATTAAACTTATCACAAACGTCATTCTTGCGCACAGTACAGAAAATCAGTAAAACTTTTCATAAAAAAAATATTATAAACAATATATTATTTTACATTTAGAGACACAATATGGTTTTTTAAACTTAACTGAAAACCCAAAAACTCCAGCCAGGTAGATACACGAACATAGATATGACAAATGAACAACTATCTCTAGACAGCGATATGAAATGTAATTTTCTATCTTGTATTATAATAACGAGATAGTCTAGCACATAAGTAGGCCGGTATAACCGAGTATCTGTCGCAGGCAGACACGTTCACTCCATCGCAACGTATTTTGCAATTTCATTTCCCTCGAGTACCAGGCACGGTTTACGCGACACCTTATTCTTAACTTTAATATTTCTGCTATATTATCTTCGGACCTGAGGGCTTACAGCCACGTCTTAGAGGAATATTATTGTAGTAAGAAGCGTGAGAAGGACAATGTATTACATGGTGAGAACGACGTCTCTTTAAAAATCGCAATGTTACTTCAAGAAATGATGGTAAGGTAATGAAGCGACTGATGAGTGTGGATGAAGCTTAAGTGGTATGCCAGGATCGTAGCAAATGGAAAGATGTGATCTCTGCCTACCCCCAAGGGAAAGAGGCGTGACGTTCATGTATGTATGGAAAGGTCTTTGCTCCATTATCTTTGGACCTAGTAGGTTAACCCCATATCTATAAGAAATGTTGCAGTTGTTGAAGCGTGACAGCGCACTACAAGACAAAGAGCGGCGTCTCTCTTCCACAATTGCAATACTTAATATTACCTACAATATTCGCCTTTCCTACAAAAAACGACGGTGTTTTCCCCGTGAATTCCCCGAAATTCCAGTTTATACCACATGTGGTTACTGAATAGGGAATCATGGAAATGTTTCCGCTTTTCTCTTCAATAATTTTGTTTTTGAATGGACTGTGTGCTTATTTAATGCGTGTAAACGAGATTCGTGTATTCTGTCGTTATTAATTTTCGCCACGTGTAACCTATAATTATATTTGTCGGGTTAGTTATAGAAACCCTATTTGAGATTACATTCAAACAAAAGAACACCTCTTTTCGTTGAAGTACTTTTAAAATAGATATTAACAATAAACAATAGGGTATTTGGTAGGATTTCCAAAAAATATTAGATATGTATTTATTCTTTTATCGCATTAATAAAACATGAAATTGGTAGGTAAGTTGAAATGTCGTGTGATGTCACGCCTTCTTTCTTTGTCACACTAACAAGTGACATTACTAGATGGTGAATCAAATGTAAGTACATTTAATTCACCATCTTTAATGAGTTATATTTTCGTATTTTTTTGTTGATTTCAGAATAGAAAAAGTAAGTAACCAATAGTTTTTGGAAATCTATCTCACAGACTTATTAGTTTTTTTGGTCATATACCCAATTGAACACACATCATTCCATAAACACAAACTTATTTGACATCCTGATATGCGACGATATCGGATCTTGTTAAGCAAAGCCCCGTGAATTTTGTGCAATCTTAAAGCAAAAATTTGTGAAAAGAAATAAATTCTCAGCTAGATATTTTCCTTGACAAATCTCGCAAAAAATTGAGTTGGCTCCACTTTATATTATTATATCTGATAAAAAAAATCTGTCTTTCGGTCTAGACAATCAGCTGGAGGCAATTCCATTGTTTCTTTTTAAAAAAGGTATATAAACGTTTACCAAGACATTGAAAGGGAACAAATTAAGCTTTAATTAAAAATTGCCTTTCGACCTTTCCGTTCGTCTGTATTTAGATAAATAAAAATAAGTCAATGACCTTAAAAACGCCTTCCCTTCCTTAAAAAGTTAAAAAATACATGGTTGTCTCAAACAATGGTATAATTTTGTACTTTGTGAAATCTTAAATTCCTTGTGTAATTAATTGGAATCGTTTTGGTATTCTTTTTCGTTTTTGCTTGTGTTAATGAACGAATATTTGACAAGGATAGATGTCATCCTTAAAGTATCTTGTAAAGCGAAGTTATAGTAAAATGTGCACAAATATTGCTGTTTAATTACTTATGTAACAATACTGCGTTAAATATCACAAAAACCTTGAACATTACGAACATAAATGAGTATTTTGTGTTTTAATTTTATTGCTCACACTAAATATTCGCACAACAAAAACATCTGTGACTTACGCCCTTACTATTAAAATAGTTCGAATGGAACTCCATCACGAGTTAGCGTAATTTCCTGAAAGCTCCGAGCTTTGTTATTTCTGATCGAGTATGCACCGGTTTGTTTGTTGATGTCTTTTCAATAGCTTCGTTTCGAATTGAAAAACCGAATTCGGTAAACCATTCAATTTACGGCTCAGACAGTACTTTGTCCGTTCGCAAACAAAGGGGGAACGTAAATAAGAGTTCGCATTTAAAATTCTCTAAGGCAATTTACATCTATATGTACTGGCATTAATTCTTTCTATGAGGGATTAAGTCAGATGCAGCGGCACTCCGCCGGGGCCGGTTGCCGAGGACGGCCGCGAGATTTTTACAAGAGCACCCATTACCACATTTAATTAAATCCTCACTGTTTTAATTTGACTTGGTAACGCAGCGAAATTACTACCGCATATTTCAAACCGGGCCGCGAAATATAGAAGATGAATAATGGCTTACGAATTATTTTAAATGCGGTTTGAGGATTTTACCTGTGCTGCTGGAAACTTGAATTTTTAATTCACTGTGTGATAGAGAATTCACTTCTTTTATTACTCAATACTTTACTTAGTCGCTGGATAAGCCCTCGCTAAATCATTAATTTTATTTAATAATCGCCATATTAGCGCTGAAAGAGAAAATTATTGATTCTATATTTTTCATTCGTTTTCGATATGTTATCTAACTGAGCTTGAGCATTGACGCCAGCAAATTGTATATTCTAATAATCAAACAAATCTAGTTAGTTTGATGAACTTTGTGAACCGATGAATTCACAATATCGATTCATTTGCCATTCAATTTACGTTACCTTTATTATGGATGCTATAAAATCAGATTTTTTTCTTTGATATCTACTTTACACCATAAACTGACAAAGAAACCCTAAAACTTATCACCTAATATTGATCAATTAATATTTAATATATATGGTGGTGGCCTTGTGGTCCTATGCGCAGGCAAGTACCAATGTGTTTTTTTTCAAAGTTATATGAACTCTCTTAATTAAAAAGGGCGAAGGAAAACCTGGTTTCTAAATATTGGAATCTGAAATCGCCGATCCGCAGTGAACTTGGGTGGTGATGAATGCTCAAATCTTCTCTACATCGGAAGAATTCCTGTACCCTGATATAAGATGTGTATAGGCCGGTTTATTACTATTATTATAATATATTATATCGTCAAATATAAAGCGAGATTTTGATATCATCTGTGTGTTATGAAGACGTTATTTGGTGTACGGAACTTTATCTATAAGTTAACTTCATACATCTTTCTATAATATGGTGATAAGCCTTTAATTTGACTGTCAGAACATAGAGTCAGAAGTTTGAATAAGCTAGTAATACCGCGTCTGGTCAGATTGGACCCGATGTGAAACCATTGAGGCGCTAACAATGTTATGTAACGTGTTATTACTGGAGTAAGATCCAGTTTAGATCACTGTTTTGTATATGTATATAGTCTGTCGAAAAAATATTTGAGAAATGTGTTTTTCAGAGGCATTCAGGAAAAATATGGTGACAATAGCAAGAAAATTGAATACGTTATCCTAAATGGTAACACCAAATGTTTCTTCATCCAGATTTAATCACAAAAAATGTCGTACCAACAAAAACAAACATTAAAATAATACGCGAAATAAACGGATTTGGTTTTAAAATGAATAAAAACACTCTTGTACGAGTACTTACACTCATTTAATACATTTTACTGCGGCCGTTAAAAGATCGTAACGGCAACGTAAAGTAAGGTTAAAATGGCCGAAATAAAAATGCGGATGGACACTTGAATGCGCACAGATTAAACAAAAAGTGTTGCCAACTTCGGGAAACAATACATGATACGAATATGAAGTATGTAGTAACACACGTTTGATTTTCAAACCGTTCGCCTCATTTGAGGTAAACTCCTTAAAAGTTAATAATTAATCGAATATTGTGGGTTGATCTGTATAGTTCAATAATGAAAATAATTACATTTGGTAAGCTATTTTGTTAAAACTTGCCTATCAGATCTACCAGTACCTAAAAGTACTATTAGGTGCATATTTCGTCATATGTCGAATAAGGTTTCATCATATCTAAAATTTAGCAATACGGAGAATGTTCACCGAAAGTTATACACTCGAATTTTAAAACACAGAATACAAGAGAACAGAAATAATTATCTAGATGTCATCCATTTCGGTCTAGGTTTACGAGTATGACGGCTGTCTGACATTCACTGCCCGTGGCAAGCCCAGGCAAAGCGCTCAAACGAACACTTTTTTCCTGAAAAATGCTGAAACAAACTGACGCAACTGTTTTAGAACAAAATAAAACAGGATGAACTATGTTCCACAAAAACAATTCGCGAATTCGTTGCCGATATTTTTGTAGTAACTAGAACCCGTACATATGCATTTAGGTATTAGGTTTCGATGTTTTTCTCTGAAATTGAATTCGAGTTCAGCCGCTCATGTGTTCCACTCGTATTTCACAAACGAATGCCAATTATTTTATTTCATCAACTAATAGGAAGCACGAGGGCTATCAAATACGCGCAGTCTATTGAGAGTCATGAACACATGCTAAACTCAGAATGAATTGGGAATTCAAATTCAAACTCTCTGAGCGTTTTTATTTGGATATGAAGCGCAGTAGTACGTGCAGTCCGCGTGCCTCGCTATCTATCCGCCATTTCACTTCAGAAGAATAATATTTAGGGAGTGTATTTTTTGCTGTGGCCAGTGGCCGGTCGGCGCTAGCGTTTTATTGCACACTATTCCGGCGAATAAACGCGGCGGGGGGGTTAATGGACCGGCGAGGAGGCTCACCCATCCCTCCCCCTCCCTGTCCACTGTATTGGCTGCGAATATTGAATATTTTTGCCCCGTACTGAAGCTAGGCACTGCGCGGGTAACCACTAATCAGTGGTCCATGATGTACGACTGTTTATTACCACACTACTTTGCATATGTGTGTATTGCTCGTATGTAAAACTTTGGCGAACGGTCATTACCATAACCATTAGTCATATATGCAAACGACAGCGTTTACTACAAATCTATCGTTACTTTTTGTTACTCATAATATTCTAGTTAAATTACAGGACTTACTTAGTACTGACTGACCGTAAAGGGCGTGACATAATATTTTGTGAAACTTAAGAGAGATTATTATCCAACAGTTTGACAGCGTACGCTAAAAAAAACCTGAAAACAATCGATGACAAAGCACTCTCATAAAAAAACATAAACACAAGCACACATGTGAGGCATAGACAAACATTTGAAGCACGAATACGTGCACATGACAAGGTTTTTAGCGATTTTCTCTCTGAGTATAACAGCCCTAAATGTAGGGTCGGCAGGCCTCGGTTAAATAAACGTTGGAGCAATATAGAGCAACCTTCTAACGCAACAATAACAATTTCTTTCAGGTCCAAGGTATTACGTAATGTGGGTACTTCTGTTTTATTTTAAGGAGGTACGGCGCTACGGAGGTTGCTGTATTCTTACGCTTGTCAGGTGAATGACAAGTAGTCATTAATTAATGTAATCAAGAAACGATAGGCATAAGAATATCGCGTAGCCTGTCATGAACACTAAAATATTGTGGCAGCAATAAAGTATCGTCTACATAAGGTATTTAAACTCAAATCCGATCTTTGCAGAACTTAAATTTATAATTATTTTCAATACTGTTTAAAAGGGCTCCAGGAGGAACATAGTCGGTAAAAGCCTGACACTCCCTCCCGCTGCACCCACAGCGGGCGGGTCGCGGGATCATTTGATGATTTCCCAAAAAAAAGATCTGATTTAGCATCAGTATCTTCGACGTTGAAATATGTCAAAATTAACTAATATGATATAAATACACATTTAACAATAAAAGCATTTTTGTATCTATAGGTAAATTAACAATTGTCTTCTAAATTATATGCCAGGGGAAAGACTTCGTCGTCGAGGTCGTCCGCGGCGAAAGTGGAGCGAGGATCTAGTCAGATTTGCGGGGCGCTCGTGGCCAGAAATACCAAAAGATAGAAAGGTTTGGAAGAAAATGGAGGAGGCTTTTGCCCAGCACTCACTGGACACAAATGGTACAAACCAATAATATCAGTTAGACCTCTTAATATATCAAGAGAATAATAAAAAAGTATCAGTAAAAGAATCGTGCCGTAATAACTAATGGGACCATTAATAACTAATGTAGGGTTAATAAATATGAATAATGTATAGACCCTTATCACGCTTGAGTAGTTATATCGCCCATTTGCGATTGCCCGTTTACTGTCAGTGGACAAACGGACTAAGCCTACTCCTATATAATACTGCACGGATATCCGAGTGGTATAGGTCACCATGCCAATTACCACTGTACGCGACGTAACACGGGTTCAATCCCCGTGTAGGACAAAAATTTGTGTTAGAGGTTTCTCAATTCAACTGTATATATGCTTTTCGTGTCTCACTATAGTGTAAAGTACCGTTCACCCCACAGTGAGAACTCGTTTGTTTATTAAAAATATTTAATCAAAATTAAAGCACAGAGTTGTAATAAACACTACTGAACTTAATGAAGCAAAATCAACCACTAAAAGCTACCAACTACGACTTACAGGCAAAATATTCCCTCACCAACATTTAACATAATAATTGAATGTTGCCCTTAATTAATTTATTCGAGAACCTAATTACCCATCGCAATCAATTTGGCGTAACAGGACGTCCAATTAAAATGTAACGAGGTAATATAAATCACTAACCATGATATTTATAACTCGAAAATTTTACTGAAAAATATATTTGACTTGTACCTACATAATGTTTGCAAATTTGTATCATGTACATTAAAATACTTTGTTTAACAGAAACAATACTAAAACAAGAAATATCTACATTTATAACTAAACTGTACATTAAATATGTTCATGTTTATTTGTAGTCAAATGTATGTTATTAAAAAATAACCAGGATTAAGTGCGAGTCGGACTCGCGCACGAAGGGTTCCGTACTATCGTCTGTAATAGAAAATCACATTTGTTGTAGGTATACAAACTTTAATATGTTAATCTGCCTGCTTATTAAGATTGAGTAAGAATTGCTTAAAAATTACGTTTGTGGACCCCCTTAATTTTTTTTTTTTTTTTAATATTTGTCGTTATAGCGGCAACGGAAATACATCATTTGGGAAAATTTCTGCTATCTAGTTATCAACGGTTTATGAGATACAACCTGGAGACAGTCAGACAGACAGCGGAAACTTAGTAATAGGGTTCCGTTTTACCCTTTTGGTAAGGAACCCTAAAAAAAATCTTTTTAGGGTTCCTTACCAAAAGGGTAAAACGGAACCCTATTTTTAGGGTTCCTTACCAAAAGGGTAAAACGGAACCCTATTACTAAGTTTCCGCTGTCTGTCTGAAAGTCAATCGACTTTTTTAATAACTATTAACCTAAATAATCAGTAATTTTAATTAAAATATTGGGCTTAATTTGAATACAGCTGCTATACATAGCAACCACCTCAAAGCGCTTAAATACTAATAAAAGTTAAAAACACTGCAAATTAAATTAAAACGACTGTTCTTCACAACTATCAAAATAAAATCCCAAACTGTACCACTCAACAAATTTTAGCCGTTAATTGAAAACACACAAATAAGTCAGAAAACAAGTTTCGGTTCAGTTGGCATTTCAGCGAGCCAGAGCTGCACTTTAAATTGTAAACATACCGCAATGCCTCTTTTAAATTCAACTCCAACGTCAAAACTTCAATAGTTTAAAAGTAGGTTAAAAATCAGGCAGGTTTGCAGCGCAAGTAGTTTGAAATGCTCGTGTACTTGCATATCTATCGCATCTAGTATGCCGTTGGAAAAACTTCGCGAGTAATGCCGCGCGGGAGTCGTGCATGCGACTTGTCGCGCGCCTGTGATTGTAAGCGCATTTGCTTAGACGCCAAGAGTCGGAAAACTTCACAGTTCACGGATACTTTAGCCGAATTGTATAGCGAACACGATTTTACAGTCGTACCGTTTACGTTTTCAGTGTAATATTTTGTAAATACATGTGGATGGTAAATGATATGGAATATCGGATCTTAGAATTTTAGATTTTTATACACCTGCCTACTACCGCCACTATCACGGAAATGAATGAAGAAAACTACGAAAGTGAATTACTTGTAGGTTTTCTTGGAAACCTACTCGGTCAAACTTTACCTAATCATTCTTGTTTTGTAGCACTATATCATGCTGGGGTTTAATCTGTCAAAGGACTTTCTCCATTTACAGCAGACGCAAAGTTCTCACAGCTTACAGATTCTTGATTCTCTTTGTCGTTTACAAAGCACGTTGTACCACTTTTACCTATCTACCTATTGACTGGAGAACAACATTCGTCGAATCTCCAAAATATTGGCAAAATTGAGGACCTCATATTCAGTATTTATACAAAAATACGTGTTATGTTTGTGGTAACAAAATAGATAATGGTAGTCTGGTAGATTAATATCATTCACAAAATTAGTCCAATTATGGTAATGAGTGAAGAGGATCTGAATTTCTTCGCAATACGAGTATATTTAACAAAATCAAGAACCCATCAAATCCCTTTGAGATACAAATTGTAAACGAACCCAGAATTACATGTGGAGTGCAGTGTGGCGTGTAGGTAATAGAATGAGCTACATAGATGTGCGCGCTCATGGTTCATCGACAACTGGCGCCCTCTCGTTATTTCTCCTATTCAATAGTTTCAAAATGTTCGCTGGTTTCCGGTTCGCGATTTTGCTTTGAATGCACTGCATCGTCTCATTTTATGCAAGGTTTTCATGGAATACGAACGAAACATTTTTATGTTAGAAATTTTTCGATACACCTGTTACAGGGCGAGCTTTCGGGAATTTTGCAACAGTTTTATGTGTAGCGTATTTCCTATTTCATCGTATGTGAGATTCAAATTCTCAGAAAACGTAAGGATTTTTTCTGGAGTCCGTTTTTCGAAATATTTCTTTTGTCTTGTATAGTATAGACTGTAATTAATGAGTAAAACAGATTAGAATATTACTGTGTGCAATAAATAACAAGTATTTCTAAAGGTACAAATATTTAACAAAGTCAGAACTTTCATCTCATTAACTTATCATACTCACTTAAGTATTATTTTACATTTTCATTATAACAAAGTAAAGGTAAGACGTGTTAGATAAAATAAGATACAAACGTTAATAAGTATATTCTAAATAAGCATTATTTTCTAGTCATAAACACAAAGGACTTTCAGCTCAGTGGAGTTGCTGTTAATAATTAATATTAATAACCCTGCAGATACTTGGTGCTAGCTTAAAGATATTTTATACCACTATTCTAACCCAAGAAATTAATATCTGATTAGTTACAAAGAGGATAAATCATCGGTATGTAAAGCATATGTAAACAAGGAGATGTATCACACAGTGGGACGCTTCGCAGGAGTTTTAATAACAGGTGTGGGCACAAAGGCCGGACGAGTCATTGTCTGTGCCTCATCCCGTAACGAACGTCGCGCTCATTTGCGCCGCAAGCCGCGACACACCCGAATATTCCCTACGAGTTTGTTGCCGACTGTCTAACTAGCTGTAAACCGCCATTTTAGATATTTGAACGTCAGTGAAGCTTGTTTAGGAACTTATAACTAGCGTCTGGAAAGTTATTGGCATTGTTGTTGTAACATTTATTTTGCAATAAATAATTAATCCTACACCCTTATCCTTTTAGATCTAAATACCATTGTGTAAAAAGGCATTTCAGAATTATTTCTAAAACTATTCTTTCTAACCATCGTAGTCCATTTCTTCACATAACAATTTTAAAAATATTGCTGGCTTCGTTAGATACACTAGGTACTTTACATTTAAAATCTAGATCTATTTCAAATCAAGTTATAATTTTTTTTTTAAATGGTCACTTTCAAAACGTTACAAAACATTGCTCATTCAACAAAGTTGCATGGTTCCAAAATTTACATTCTTTTTCGATTCGTAACCGCTTGCTAATCAAATCTCTTCTTGATATTTTAAGTAGCCACCTAACAAGACAGTCACAAAACATGCCTACATAACTCAATGCATAAACCTCCTTTCGATACACAACAAAAATGCTACTAACAAATTAATAAAACGAACCCCGCCGTCTCGATAGCCTCTTGTGCATCTCGTAAGGGATATTATTTATTTTACGTTCATTCTGAGTACCATCACGATGTTCTGCAGACGTAGTCAATGGGAGAACTTCATATACTTAGTACTTACAAATATTTCCATAAAGTACTTTAAGATATACCTACTTACACAATCAGCTTCGGAATATGGTTAAGAATGTCCGATTTACAAAATGCTAGAACTTTTCAGTAACGTGTAGAAATTGGTTTAGTGTCTGTTTGAACTAAACTGAGTTTTTAACTCAGCAACTCATTGAAATCTGCGGGTTAACTGATGTCTGTCTGTCCCTAATCCCTATGTATGCTTAGATCTGTGAAAGTAAGCAACGGATTTTGATGCGGTTTTTTTAATAAATAAAAAAAATCATGAGGTTGGTTAATATATTATGTTAATTACTGATTAAAAAGGGTCAGGTCAGGAGTACCCTAAACCGACGGGCGTGTATGAAGCGACTGATGAGTGTGGATGAAGCTAAAGTGGTATGCCAGGATCGTAGCAAATGGAAAGATGTGATCTCTGCCTACCCCAAGGGAAAGAGGCGTGACGTTTATGTATGTATGTATGTAATTACTGATACATCAATATTGCACCCGTGCGTAGCTGGAGCGGGTCGCTAATTTGGGAATAAATAGGATTGAACAATTTCTGTTAAACGAATCAAGCTTAATTTTATTCATGTTAATGGTAGGATCTCTAGATCTGGTTAGTTCATCGACTTGTAGCTGCGCCTTGCACTGCCATACGAGTGTATATTTATTTGTTCACACTAAGAACCTCTGTGGACTACAAAACTTTTTATGGCCCGAAAGTTTAATCTGATGAACGATTCAGTTTCAAATCGTTGTAATTCACGTACAGTCATAGATGCTCCTTGTATTAAAATCTATTTCATGCTTTCTTTTATTTGCCTTTATACTGTCTAAGTCGTTATATGATCGCTCGCACACGCAAAACTCTGGCTGATATTAGTCCTTCTCAAGAAGTAAGTGGTTCCCTCGTGGGCTCCAGGACCATCTTCTTGCCCTGTTAAATGATCGCATACAGATTCATACTGATTGTCAGACGTCAATTGTGAATGCTTGTAAGAAGTTGTATAGTTTTGATTTTTTTCTTTTATTTAGATTTTCTTTACTACAAAGGCATTGAGGTGTCTATACTTACTGTTGTATATTTTAATTCCATCAGACATAATTTAGGGATTTCATTCCTTTGCAGCATATACATATGTATAAATTATCGTGTCACAATGTTCTTTCCGGTACTCCTCTGAAACAGCTTGACCAATCTTGAAATTTTGTATAATCGTTCAGTAGATCTGAGGGTTGGCCAAAATCTATTTTTCATCCCTAATTTCTTTTTATTTTCGCGTACGATGCCGTGGGCAACAGCTAGTCTTTTTATATATTTACAAACAAGTTGTGTACAAGGATGACACGACATACTGTAGTACAGACATATGTATGTGAACGAAGCTCGAAGAATTATTTAGCTGTTACTGTTTTGTCGCAGCCTCTCGTGGGAATACAGCTCGTATATAATTTAGAGACTGTATTTGCTCATATTGTAACTTGGCTCTCGAGAGCTGTCGTGTAATGTACACAGATAGAGTCAATAACCTGGAATATTTTCGTATTAACACTAGCAATCACATCTACTGTATATCTATTGTTATATCTAAGTATGTTTGTCGTTTGTCTTGTACTCTCAACACGAGCTAATTAAGTATACTTAATTTGAGACTAGATGGCGTTGTGTGGATATTGTAAAATATTTAATTACCTAACATCCGACACAATCTCATGCGATGTTTAATGACATTCATTAAACATCGTATGAGATTGATCCGTACATACCAAGATGTAAATAAAACGGGCGTAGAGATACAACCTGCCCTCGGATGCGTTTAATGAATTGACTCCTAATCAATTTATATTTTAGGGCCATAAGTTATGATACCTAATTATACACGGATGTAATACGATTACACTATTTTTATACCTACGTTCCATACCATCATATAACCGTAATGCCACCACGACTTTTTTTATTGAGTATTATATTGCGTAATTAAATCTCATTGAATAAAGTAAATATCTATTCCTTAGGGTTTCAGTTCTGTTTACCCGCAGGCAGGTTACCACTTAAGGGCCTAAAATTGTAAATTAAGTAATTTTGCTTATCTAAGCCGCTGTGTTAGTTGTGGCGAAAAGGAAAAAAACTACGGTGTACTAACGGTGTACTGCTCTGAAATAATATGCTACAATTTTACATGATTTTAGTCTAAGGGAGTAAATTATCGGTCGATTAAAAGCCTGCAGAAATTTAAATGAAATCAAACCTATCTATCAGTCCATATTTCAAGACAGCTAAAAAAAATGCTTG
Source organism: Chrysodeixis includens (assembly GCA_941860345.1). NCBI lineage: Eukaryota > Metazoa > Arthropoda > Insecta > Lepidoptera > Noctuidae > Chrysodeixis > Chrysodeixis includens. Next base: position 6,313,054 of record OW796108.1, on the reverse strand, counting down.
AAAGCAGAGATAATATCTTTTAACAAAATCGTGTTAAAGATAAGTAAACAAATAAGAACAGTGGTTGGCTCAAGACGCCTTCAGTTTTTTCGCGAGCCGAGGGAAGAAAGCGTTTAATAATGAGACCGCCTATAAACGAAACCGTTTCTTTTTATTCCGCGACGGCCTTTGTCTTTTCTTTACATTTAACATGACCCCTACCTCCACAATCTCTTGTAGATACAATCCTACTTTTTATATCTTTGTTCCGCGGACCAGTTTTGGGACAGGAAATAAAATGACCTCTTTATCTGACACAAAGTTGGCAACACTTAGCTTTTACAGTTCAGATGCCAAGTGCCGTTTGACGACGAATTTGGCTCTATTACCAATTTTTTTAAACGGCACTTAGTGTGTTGGTTTATTGCGTTAATAAGTAAATCGAAGCAGAGCTTACTAAATAATATGTAAATAAATAGTATTTCTCAACCTTCATACAACGCCATCTAGTCTCAAATTAAGCAAACTAAAATAGCTTGTGTTATGAGTACTAAACCACTGATAAACTTATTTAAATACTTCTAAATACATACATATTATAGATAAATAGTAGACAGACAAATGTACGAGCTCATCACACTATTGTTTGTCCTGGGTGGGTATCGAATCCATAACCTATAGCCTGCAGTCGGGGCCACTAACCACTCGACCAACAGGCCAGTCAAAACTACACACTACACACACTAAGACTAACACACAGGCTGAAATAGATTTAATTATTTTACCCCCAAAGGAATGAAAAATGGGGAACGATTGTATGGTAATAAGCCACTTTTAGTATGAATAGCTGCGCCCCGCGATGTTCCTTGCAGATACGAAGTAGCCTGTGTTTATCTAGATATCTTAATAAAGAATCCATCATAGGCAAGTCCCACTCGCACTTGACGGGTTTAGTTAGTTTATTGGAATAACCGCGGGGACAGCTACTAGGGTAGACTGGGTACAGTTGTGACAATTTTGGTTTGAACGTCGATAACTTTAATATTTTACCATTTAGCTGCGAGAAAAGTCACTTGCATCGTTCATTGAACATTAGTCTACGTTAAAACACATAATTGTTGTCTTTAAATACCCTCTATTTGGTTATATTATCAATTAAGAAAGAAAGGGGAAAGTGTCACAACCGACCACACCCCAAGGACGGTTGTGACAGTGGTTGGGGTCAATTGTGACACGAAGAAACAAAGTCCTAAATTGATATACAATGACTTTAATGTTTAGAAATATGTAACATACATAATATAATCTTCCTTAAAATATTTTTACATTAATATGGCTTACCTATTAAACATAAACTGAGATCACTTTCCTTCTCTTTAATTATTAGTTATGACATTGTATACAACATGTTGTTATTTTACCAATCTTATTTAAAAACAGTCAAAATCTTAACTAACGTAAACTTAGGCTATAGCAACACGCTCAACAATTTTTTTTATAACAAATCTTATAAACAGTTAAGTTTACTAAATTTTAATTTACTTTAGGAACAAAAATCAGTTTAATGAAACTTTAAGTTTCATTAAACTTTAACTTTTTAACAAAAGTAGATAACTTCTATAAAAGATAATGAACCAACAATAATTATCAATAAGAATAAGAACTAAAAACTATGATGAACATATGAAAATGTTTACTAAGATCGAATCATTATGTTTTCGGTTGTCTCGTAATAATGCCATGCGATTAACATCATGCATTTCAGCAGCTCTCCGTAATGAAGTCCTGCGATTCACTTCTTCATAAGCATTTTCGTACTTTTTGATGTCACCTTGCGCTCTCTCGGTCTTTCGCAAGCGTTTCCTTGGCATCTAAAAGAAAAAAAGAGTGTCACTACCGTACCCACAAAATTTGTCACTACCGTACCCAACACACCATTTCAAAAATATAAAATCACCACGACTTGGTTAAATAACCTACGTAAAAAGTAATCACTCGAAAACATACACAAATGTTCAACTTATATTGATAAAAATACGCAATAATCTATCTGTACACAGATAGCAAAAATTACAAAAAGAAATCGAAAAAAAAAACTTACTTTTGACTGTTGAAAAGCAATATGGGGTCCTGCTAACGTATTCGTCGCGCGCTGGTTGATGCAACACTGAGACATGCGTTCAGACTTGCATGCTGCTTGTTTCCCTCCTTGGACCCTTACCCGTAACCCGTATAGTTTCGCTGTTACGACGACTGTCACTACCGTACCCTGGCACAACCGTACCCAGTTTACCCTATTTTATACCTAAGTTCGTATGTCGTATGAATTTTCCGTTCTTCTACACTAATATTATAAAGAGGAAAACTTTGTTTGTTTGGTTGTAATGAAAAGGCTCAAAAACTTCTTGACCGATTTTAAAAATTCTTTCACCATTCGAAAGCTACATTATCCACGAGTAACATCGACTATATTTTATTGTGGAAAAAAATAGGGTTCCGTAAGAGATTTGGATTTTTCGGACGCAAACTGAAAAAAGTCAACCAAAGTAACCAAACATACACGCGGGCAAAGCCGCGAGCGGACAGCTAGTTAATCATAAAACCACTTGTATATTGCTCCGGAATAAAACAGTCAAGCGCGTCGTTAGTTTCACGATATGTGCTGCAGCCACGTAAGTAATGGTAACGTTAGCTAACTGCTAAGGGTGTTTACGCATCAGTTAAGGCACGTCGAATCGACACACAATATCGCCGCGTTGTATTTTTTATTTACCATAGAAATATGTAAATAAGAAGTAGGAACATGAGAGGATAATATAATAGCGGTCCGACCGATTTCGGCCACGGCGGCCAGTGTTACTATGACACCAGCCAGCTACGCAGGACATATTATAGTGCACAAGCGTGTGCGCAAACACAGGTGCACTCAAGGGCGTCGCCAAGGGGGGGCAGGGAGGGGCAGCTGCCCCCCCCTAGCGATTCTAAAAAAGTTGCAAAATATAATGCAACCAAAGTCCTAAGTATTTGAGTTGATTTGCCAGAAGTTCAAGCCTTGAACAATCATTCCCGTGCGTCGAAACTCGAATGAATTCACCAATTCCACTCTTAATATTCCGTACTACGCTGCGCTCTGCTCTACTCTATCGTTGAAGCGGGAGAGATGGAGTGGGGAAGCAAAGCAACATGTGCCCGCGCCCCGTGTAGCTTTACACATTGAACTCTGTACTGTCACAGAATACCTACAACTCTTATTCATAGAGAATGAGAAAAGTATAATTACAATTCATGTATGTAAAGTCAACTTGCCCCCCCCTGCGCCATCGGCTGGCGACGCCCTTGGGTGCACTCTCTGTTCCTATACTCTCATAGCCCGATGGGACGGTAATCCGACACGACCGGAGAGAGATCAGGCGCAGGACCCACATTTTCACGTGTCTTCCGAAACACGGAAGCTGTGATATTTATTTCTTAAACGCACACAACATTCGAAAAGTCGGTGCGCGCCGTGGGGATCGATCTCAAGACCTCTGACTTAGCAGTCCTACGAGGATAATATATAACATGAGTAGTGTAAGTACCTGTAGTATTTTGCAAGTGAACGAATAGGTGCGTGTAAATCTATATTGCACTATTATTTTTCAAGGTTTTACCCAGGCAGATATCGGTTTTTGCTGCAAACAGTAGCCTAGTTAATCCAGAATATCAGCTACCTTGTCGCGGTAGTTTGCGAAAGCAGTCCCGCCTAGCCACCGCCAATGGAACGACGAAGAACTCCTATGATTTCAGCAGGTAGAAGTCTAGTACACCCCTATGTTTTCCTACTCACAGCCCAGAAGGACGAAGGCCATGTAGGAAGACCAGGTCAAAAAAAGCAAAAAGATATCTGCTACCTTCGTGTATCAAAACTGATCTAGACAATTAAGCGTGAATAACGGACATACACTCTCATCAACTTTGTACTATTATAATTAGTGTGGTTAGTTTATAATTTTTTTCTCAAGTATACGTTAAATTTAAAGTTATTTCGTATTACAATCTTTGACGAGTAACTAGACTAGCCCTGAGATTTTCGCTCCTATTAGTTTTAGGCTAAAGTCCAGTAAAAAATGAACTAATCTTACAATCAAGGTAAATTCATTGTTACGTTTCAAGACCAGTCAAGATTCGGCAAAGCAGAACGACGATTCCAGAGAAAAATCAAAGTAAAAATAAACAGCCTTAACATTTATTAAAAATCATTCTTAAATTAAATGACAATCTTAATTTAAAATCTATTTACATACTTCTACAATATCCAACTAAATTTTTGAAGAGTCACTTCACATCGGTCTGTGTTTTCTGTCAATCACTGTGTATTTTCATGGGATCAGTAAACTGTGCAGTGACTATATAAAACACTGCGGGAGCAGGGACCAGAGATAAGTACCAGAGCTCCTTGAATCCAGTCAGAGATATTATGCCGTAGCCATGGACCACCCAGTGGCCCAACAGAATGATTAAGTTCCTTGGATTTGATAAAGAGGATGAGAGTAGAGCTGGTGCCGACTGCTCTATCTTTATGGAGAAGTGCGATGCTGATGTCATCATTGATATTATTATGATTATGTATGGGAATGAACAGTCTGGAATAAAAAGTAAATTGTTAATACATTTGTTAATCTAGAAGATAATGATTATGATTATAAACCTAATAATGTGATAAGCTACTATACTTACATATTAGACCAGCAGCAACTGTGTGTATGAGTACAAGTATAGGATAAAAGTAAAGTGCACAGTATATAGCCTTTTTTCCAGGGTTGGTTGAGTCCCATGTCAACAGCCACGGCCTCAGCGTTATTGTCATTAACAGGCTGAATGCATATATCAGGAGCACAACTGTATACCTGAAAAAAAAATTACTATGAGCAGTGGCAATGACTGACACCAATTTATTTGGATAAAGGTTTTTCGAGTTTATACAGTTACATTTTATATACGTATTTATTTATTACTAGCTGTTGCCCGCGACTTCGTTCGCAAAAACAAAAAAAAATCGAATCGAAAAATAGATGTTGGCCGATTCTCAGACCTACTGAATGCGTATACAAAATTTCAAGAGAATCGGTCAAGCCGTTTCGGAGGAGTATGGCAACGAAAACTGTGACACGAGAATTTTATATTTATTTATTATATTTGCTGTACACAAGATAGGTATACTTTTATTATTAAATAAATAATGTTAAATTGCTGGAACTAAACTTAAGCCTTTATTAACCAATGTAAAGCGTCATTTACATGATGCAAGTTTCTTGCCTGATGCATACAATAAAATTGAAGCAATAAATTACTTGCATGGTCTAAACAGTACCTACATCTAAACAGTACGTACATAACATTTTGACCTTTAGCGCAAGTTATGCTTGCCAAAATTTTCTTGGTATAAACAGCACATACAAAAATGTCTTAGGCGATTTTTGCATTCAATTAGTTTTGTCTTCATTTGAAGATAAGATGAGATTTGCCAACATGAGTGCAGTAAGTGAAGGTGTGTTAATCGTTACTGCTCTTCTGAGACAAGAAATATTGAGAAATCATCGTAAAAAGAGGTGTTCCATCAAAAAATGGGTAGCAAGAAGAGAAGTTCTTAGAGCATCAATCTCAATAAACTTTATTAAGTCAGCAAAACCAAATTTCAACACTTTTTGACTTCCAACACTTGAATGAAAAATTTGACAACGCAAATACATGCAATACTTGACAGAGAGTTGTATGTGCAACCTGCACATACAACTCTCTGTTTAGACAAGTCAAAACTTGAAAGCAATAATCTCCTAAACATTGTTGTATTGGTCTAAACAAAAGACATTTGCAACTATTTTTTGTCAAGACTTGCATTCAATATTTGCATTCAACTGTTTTACTTGTATCCACGTGTAAACAGTTACGTAAAATTATTGAAGGGCAATTATCGCACGTAATTAATTGCATTCAATAATTGCACATGAACATACAAGAAGATTGTATCGTCTAAATCACGCTTAAAACTTTATAATTTGGTTTGCAGTGAGATAATTAAGTAAATTAAAGTAAAATTTTACTAACAATGGATATACAGCCTCCTGCGTACAATGCAGAGTCTCCTTATAATCTGGCTGAGGGTTGTGCAGTAATGTGTACCAGTCTGACAAAGCCTTCGGAGAGCAAACATGGAGGACAATACTGCCTGTAGGTGGCAACACTAGCAATGCCACCAGAGTCCCTGATGCTACCTCCACAAATGCACATATGTGCTGCACCAGAATATTCTTAGTCCTGAAAATAAGTAATCTCTAATTAGTGCATGATTTTAGTAAAGATATGTAATGGCACACAGAACAGAAATGTCTGGAAAATGAGATGTGGGATCTTAGTCTAAGAATAAACATTGCTTATTATAAGTTAACATTACAAAACTTATCAATATCTTACTAAGCTGGAAGCCTCATCAGTTGAAATTGTCTTTACATTCAAAAAGCTTATGATAAAGTGCAATATGATATTTTATAAAATAAATTATATAGATTAGGGATATGCGGTAAAGCATACAAATGGTTCAAATCTTATCTTGAAAATAGAGCACAACTAGTAGAAATAGAATACTTTAATAACACCATTAACAAACTTCAAAAGTTTCGATCTGATCTGATGAAGGTGATCACCGCATCAATACCACAGGGCAGTGATATTGGATGTCTTTTACAAAACAAAAGTAAGTTACCTAAGTATTTTACAAAACAAATTATTACAATATAAAAACAAACTTACGCTTTGCCCACAGCTACCATATCTATGAAAAACCAGTGTAACACCATGGGTAGCATTACCATGAAGCCAAGATACAGGCCGTCGTATAACATGGGCTCGTCGGTACAGGGCATGCAGTAGCTGGACGCGTTCGTGCGGAACCCGCGAGGGCAGGCCCCGCAATCGCTCCAGCTTCCATCATCAAGCTCTGTCCGTCCGCAGTACAAGCCTGGGCAACTTCTCACTGCCACTACCGACATCGTACTGCTTTATTCAACTTTATTAAAATACTCTTACATTATTTTGATATCAAATCTTTTATGTATAGATTGCAGTTATCTACTTTAGAACAATACTTAGTTCTCTAGGACTATAGATATTCAATTATTATTGAAAGAAATAGTAATAAGACCAAGTTTGTTTTGAAGATTTGGCTTATGTCATTTTTGACATAACATGTAACAGACTACAGTTCAGAAACTGCCGATGTTACAAGAGGATTTCAGATATCTGAATAAAATAATTCAGATTATATAATAAAACACAATCAGGCAAAATTTTCAGAATATGTTTAATACAAATTATGATGTAAGATAGTAGGCTAAAGCAGCTATTCATATCATTCATACAATGTTATCCAAGGCTAATAATGAGATGCCCGTTTAGTTCCGAATCTTAATCATCGCAAAGCAATACTTATTATATTGTTAATAAACGCCAAAAAGGTCGAGTGAATAAAGCTGTTTGATTTTTTTAATACGTGTTTAAAATTAAAAAGGCTATTATTTACGTAAAAGAAGATCTGTAAATTACATCCTTAAAGCCTACAGTAAAAAAATCAAATTACAATGCCTTAAATTTGCCCGCCTCGTCAACAGTGCGGCTACCTGAGAATCGCTGGCGCAAACGTCGCACTATGGTACGTATAGTTAAATATGTGAGAATGAGGGCAATGAGTACTGTAATTATCAGGTAAGTCAATGTATCCAACATGTAGTATTTGAAGAAACTTATGCCGACTGCTGGAGAACGTAGGTGGCGGGCTTCACCGTGTCGCAAAACATACTCGGTCCACCACACTGCGTTTTCTGGACCAGAAATGATAGGATCAACCACAGTGGTCCTCAGTATTGCCATGGCCTTCTGGTAACTGTGAATAAGATAGAAAAGTGTTAATTACATGTGTATCTACGGGACCAGTTAGCGAATTGAAAATAACCTTAGTTACTCTATTATTTATTGCAATCCTTAAGTTAAAATGGCAAAAATTAAAACCAGTGAAGATCATTGTAGACGTTGTTAGTTAAAGAATATACATATAAATAATACAATGTAAGCAAGTGACCCAGTTGTGGCCATTCAGAACTTCAAATCGTTATAACTAAGGTAAAGACAAATATATTACTATATGGTTTACGGGAATAAAAATATCTATATAATAATGGCAAAACTGATAGCGTTGACAGCTTTGATGTGTCAAACTTCACTTCAATCCAACAAGTCATTATTTTTAACTTAGTTTTTTAACGAGCGTAAAATTGTTTTAAGTCTTAGCAAAAAGGCTAAGGCGAGCGGGTGAGTAATCAATCATTCTTTTTTAAATTCTTCTTATTTTTTTAATGTTTATGTTAATCCTTCATAAAAAAATACACTGTCCACATTACATTACATGGCCACATGCATGGCCATTTAGTTTTTATCGTGATTTTTCAACTTAATTAGTCCAACAAATCTAAGAAGTACCGTTTGACAGTTATGACAAATAGGATAATAGGGTTGGGAGTAAAAAAATCGATTACTATAATATCCGATTTTCATGAGATCGATTACTATAACATCCGAATTTTAAGAGACAAAATTGTCATAATGAAATAAAAGTTATGTTTAGGATATTTTATTTATACACTACTAGTACTAGAATCGTCATCGTCTTCGTCATCATCGTCATTTAAATTAATGACTAGTTGATTATCTATGAAATTATCAAAGTGTACGTCTCTGTCGAAGTCGTAATTTATTTTAGGGTACCTATGTATTAAGTGCATAATGCGGTCGCGCAGTAATGTGTCGTCAATTGATAATTTGAAAGTAATACATTCGATTTTTCATATATGTAATCGATTTTTTCGCATACAAGTGTATCTGAAGAGTCACAACACTACAAGCAGTAACCTAACTACGTGACTTTGCAATGAGGTCAAAAATAGAACTATTAGAAATTATTTACTATGTAAATATGTGTTATTTTGCTTTGTTTGAAAGTTTTCAATTATATTAGGATATTAAAAATTGTTAATTTTTAGATACAATAATAAAATCTTTCTAAATTCATGGTTTTATGACAAAGGTTGTCGAAACTGAGTATTGTACGCATGAACAAAGTTGTTTCGGTTTGAAAATGATGAAACGTCAAACGGTACTTCTTAGATTTGTTGGACTATACTTAGCTATTTTGATATAAGTAATCTATTAATTTTCAGAGTTACGATAATAATGCCTCCATTGAAACCAAATACTAAAAAAATCGGTGTCGTGAAAATAAAATTGTCCCAGTACTCACCGCATAAAGTAACATTAGCGTTGAACGCAATAAAGAATGAGATGCCCGTTGCCACGTAAATACGTTGTAAAGTATGCGATTTTCGAATAAACTTCTTATTACTATGCATCATCTGTTTTTTTTTTTTTGATGAATTTTGATAGCCAGAACTGGCACGTGACTGTGGCCAGAAATGGGGTAAATCTGGCTATAAATAGCACAAATTTCCATTTTTTTCTCTTCTACAGGATTATTTTTCCATTGAATCATTATGAAAAAAATGTATCCTTGGGCTAGATTTAGGTATTAATCACTTTAAGAATTACAATTAGAATTTAATCACTTTTTACAAGAAATATGTCCGTGATAACAAAAACTGTAAAATGATATAGCCTCAAAGTCTACAAAATTGTTAAAATGGCCAAAACCGGGTCACCTGCCCTAATTCCTTACTTTTCATTAGTCGAAACAGCAGTGATAATGTCCTTTAAAGTGTCCATGTCCAACTTATAGGGGTCTATGACTTCTCCAGCTCCTTGCATCGTTATTTCCTGTATGAACACTTTCCTCGACTTGACTGTAGGGAACCCGATTATCGGTACTCCATAAAACACGGCCTCTTCTAAGGAGCGAGCACCACCATGCGTTATAAAGGCTTTCACGTTAGGATGAGCTGAAAATATATAAAACTTTTAATGAACTTAGGTTTCCACTTACTTTTTACTGGCCATAAAATATATAGTAAACTTACCTAAAACTTGTTGCTGTGGGAACCACGACTGAGTGATGACATTTTCGGGTTTATTAAACATAGTCGTATTGCCTATTTTCCAAAGAACTGTGAACGGTAAGTCTCGGAAACTTTCTACCAATGTTTGCAGGATAGACGGTGAGAGTTGTTCAGCCTCCTGTATTGCTCCCAAACTGAAGTACACGACGCCTTTAGTGGATGCGTCCAGCAGATTTCTCAAATCCTGCAATAATCAGAAACTTTGTTAAGTAATGTCGGTTGCAAATAAATAAATGTTAAGCAAATGTAATTTATATTATGATAAGTTAATGATAGCCCTCAAATTTGCAACGCCTGAAAAGGCCGTTTAGCTGTGCCTGTCATTTTATTAAGACCTTAGTATTACCTTAACATGCAATAAATACTTTAAGTTGTGAGTTTGTTTTCTAATTTAGTAGCTAGAAAATTGACATCATACCTGCGGCATACCTAAGCCTGGTTTCAAATGCATGCGGTCGACGTAAATAACAGCTGGCACACTCGGTCTGCTGCCGCTCAGTATGGGATTACTAGCTATAAACAGCAAGTCTATATCATATTCTATCTGTTGAAGACTGCGCTTCAAACCCAGTATTTTATTAGCAGCCAGTTCACAAAGTGGAAGATAGTTATTATAATACTCAGCTTTAGTCTGCATGCTCCGATAAAACTCGACAGCTTTTTCCCAAATGCTCGAGTTCCTAAAGCTTAGAGAATTTACATCCGGATACAAAAGAGGATGAATTGGATTGCCTTTAGATTCATGCTGATGGATCTTGCCACTGGATGTAGTAATCGCAATGTGCGGAGCTTTATATTTTTCAGCTACAGCATAGAGTAACGGCACGTCAGCTTCAGTGATGACCAGGTCAAACATTACATTCGGGTTGATGAATAAAGCCGTCATCTGTTTCGACTTTAATTGCACTATCGCAAGTTTTACAGAAAATTCATTAATAGCTTTCAGTCGCTGATAATAGTCGTCGGTATTAGTCATCAATTTTTTATATTCCTCCCAATACAGCGACGAATCTTCGCCAACATCGATTTCTATAATATTCTCGGCTTCTGGGTAACGGAAATGTCCTGGATATGCTGTCATTACCACAACTGAATGTCCTTTTTGAGCGAGTAACGACACATATCCCCGGAAAACTAAATGGTCGGTATAAGACAATGAAGAGAAGAGAGCAAGTATTGATGCACTTTCCACTGCATGGCTAAGATATGCCAGCACCAAAACGGCACAAATCTCCTTCAGTCCCATGACTCAGATCCTGGATTAGAAAGACTTCACTATAAATATGTCCGTTCACTGATAATGTGCCTATATTAATAAAATACAGAACTTCAAAGAAAACACACTCGTAGGTAAGTAAATACTTACTGTAATAATACAGTAAATTGACGGCTGTGCAAACATTATTTCATCGTTCTAACCGATAAATTAATTACATTGATGAGGACACCATAGAGGGGCCGAATTACAAACTAGGCATTGTAAATAAGAGGATGAACACTCACTTTGATAAAGCTTCCGAATGAACGCTGCGACTGTGAAGCGAAATTATAACTGCACTAATTGTAAAGATGCCTTGATTAATGCTGCGTGCAAGATGTATCTCAATTGAGTAAAACAACAGAATGGTGTGTCTAAGCAGGCGACGAGAGATTAGTACTTGTTAGCAAGTACTTTCTTATGCCACAATAGTGAACTTCAATAGAGTATAACACCAAGGCGTGTGTCTAGTTGAACAAATAAAAACCGTTTGTAGTTAAACACTCCCGCATATTACATGTCTAGGAATGTCTGGGTGTAAGCAACTACTACATAAATTATGATAAGCCTTAGTACCGCAATTATTCTACACTAGCTTTTGCCTTCGACTTCGTCCGCGTGCTATAGTGACTTCCGGCAGATATTATATTTATTGGTCTATAAACTCTGCTTCCCACTGTAAGTGTAGTCAGGTTATTAATCTGAGATGCCTGGTCATTGCGAGGAGTTAAATAAAATGGGTATTTTGCATAGCCAAGAATTGTCTCTATTTCATAATTATACTATACTAAATAATAAATATATAGGTACGTACAACTTACAACAAAAGCAAAAGCTAAAAGAAATGAAAATCCCACCCAAAACATAAATGTAAAAGGCTGCCAAGTTCGATAATATGAGAATGCTTCTCCTATAAAAGAAGTGACATCTGAATAAGTACCAAGTTCTATACACATACCTCAGTTAAAAATAGTTACAGGAATGCCCACTTGGCAAGTTTATAATTATGCCAAGTGTGCATTCCTGTAACTATTTTTAACTGAGGTATGTGTATAGAACTTGGTACTTATTCAGATCTCACTTCTTTTATTCTATACACATACCTCAGTTAAAAATAGTTACAGGAATGCCCACTTGGCAAGTTTATAATTATACCAAGTGTGCATTCCTGTAACTATTTTTAACTGAGGTATGTGTATAGAACTTGGTACTTATTCAGATCTCACTTCTTTTATAGGAGAAGCATTCGCATATTATCGAACTTGGCAGCCTTTTACATTTATGTTTTGGGTGGGATTTCATTTATTTTTGTAAGGTTATTTATTTCATTTTTTTCTTATGATTAAGTTAGTTAAGGAAATGTCTCATTTACTGACGAGTGGCTAAGTAAAATATTCGAATCCGACCGACAACTTTATTTTCTTGAATTTTTAACCGTGGATTCAGCGCATAGGTATTGGTTTGGTAGTGACCCTGCTTTGCACGCCGTATGTCGTCGCGGGTTTGATTTCCGCGACAGACAAACACAGAGGTTTGTCATGTGTCGGGCGCATTTATCAATAATCTATATGGGTATAAGTACATGTAGGTACTAACTTAAATAAGTACTTACTTATTATTTATTCATTTTCCCTCCATACTTATAGTGGATCAAAGTTACAAATTCGTTATTTTCGAAAGTGACTCACACTTGGCCGTTTCCAGATTTTTACTTTACTTTGAATAAATACAAACCTTCGTACCGATTTTCAGGTCGGTACGACCATTCAAAGATATCTATACTAATATTATAAAGAGGTAAGCGTTTGTGAGTTTGTAAGTTTGTATATTTGTATGTTTGACGGCGCTAATCTTCAAAACTACTGAACCGATTTTAAAAATTCTTTCACTGTTAGAAAGCTACATCATTCCGAATTGCCATGGGCTATATAAAATCACCCTACTTCTCTCGGTTATCTTCAAATAAGGATATTAGTCAAGTAAGTCGGAAAAAAGTTACCGCTAAATCGCTTTTATCGCGTACGCTGCCGAAATACTCAAGTATATATGAATACTATGTACTACGAAAATGTAGGGCTCCTATAGACCTACAAAAAAGTTCGCGATGCCCTATATCTATCTTTTAGGGGAAATCCATGATGAGGCTAAACAGATAAAGAAAAATAAGACATGTTTTCTGAGCATGATTTTAGTACTACCATATTAATTCTTACGTCTAAAACTTACTTTAAAAAAAAGGTCATATCATGGAGATAATATTTGTCTTTTACAGTTTATAAATCGGATGAATAGTTTCTGATATATCGTGAAATTAAAAAGTACGCACGAATATTTTTTGTATTTTTGCACACGGCACGCGGTTCTCGAGGCGAGTTGCAGTGAGGGGCGCGGGACGAGGTACCACGACGGGACTTGCGATCGCGCGTACCGAGGTGTTATACCCCGCAATAAAATAGCTTGATTTTCGGAATAAAATAGCTTGGTTCACAAGGAAATTTTCGTTGTTTTCATTGTATTTGTTGTTTAAATTGTTCGTTGTCTACTATATATATAAAACTCAAAGGTGACTGACATAGTGATCTATCAACGCACAGCCCAAACTACTGGACGGAGGTACTATGACGTAGGCATCCGCTAAGAAAGGATTTTGATAAATTCCACCCATAGGGGATGAAATAGTTTATATAAATCTTCTTAGATTTTTGACTTGCCATGACAAGTCTCAGGGACAAACTCTCAAATTTGCGGGTTTCAAACTTGAGAGAACATTGCTTCTCTCATGGGCAGTTTTATGTTGCTTGCTCACGAGTAAGTTCTCCCAGTAGCTTGATAGTTTTAACGCCAAATGACAAATTAGTTAAGAATATTTTGTACAAAGAAGTTTTGTAGGCCCCAATTTTTTACACTAACTTGCTAAACAATTATACTTCTTAACGCGTGCGAAGTCGCGGGCAAAAGCTAGTTTAATTATATGTACACTGTATTCTACGGTTATTTAGCAATTAAAAGCGCTACAATTCAAGTTTTAAAGTGATTGGTATGCCGGTAAATTTTTGAGATTAGCTATCAAACGTGGTGTGTCTCACAGTGAACCACCTGAGGGTGTTACACATTGAACCATGGTTTATTGTGTACATCCAAGTCGTTTAATGATTTTTTTTTCTACAATTGTTTTAATTTGTTATAGAATGGTGCGAAACAAAGTGACGATAAGAAAAAGAGGGGGCATTCGACTGCCAACATGCTTGAGGCCAAGCCTAAGTGTTAATTTGCACAGATCAGGTGCCATGAAACTCCGGATGCCTTTGGAACCCGATTTGGCTAATTATCCAATTAAAGGATTATACGATTTTAAGTGATTTTAATAAATATAAGACTGATTTTTATTATTACAAAGTATTTGCCTTATAAATTGATCTAGAAGACATTGTTAATAAGGTGGCTCAATGTGGACCATACCCTGGTTAAATGTGTACCACCGGTAGTACTCATTGAACCAAAAATATTTTTTCAGAAAAACCTGTTTTACGCCGAAACTAAAAAGAATATGAGAAATTAATGTTTTACAAAATTGAAGCTAAATAAATATGCTAACTATACACAAAAAAATTGAAGGCATTGATTGAAAATCCAGCCCAATATGGGACTTTGAAATTTACCTGGTTCAAAGTGAGACAACTTACTATATCCATATTGTGAAATAAGGGAACTTATTGTAATGTTTGTATATGTACATATAGTTAAATACTTAAATACAATCTAGTTAGATACCTATAATATAACAGTTCCCAGTCAAACGGGAATCATATTAGTCAAATCAAATTAAAAATACTGGCCCCATTTTTACCCACGACGAAACCACAGATACGAAATACCTGACCTGAAGCGTGACGTATTCAACCAACTTTATTGTTTTATATCTAGTTGGTTTTATGCTCTAAGTATACCCTGTGGTATACCTAAGTACAAGCTAAGTACTGACAAGCATAGCTAACAAGCAAACATTTTTCTTGTATAAACTTAAGATAGCATACCATAGTGTATGAGTTGTTACCATAGTAACGGTGCACGAACGTAACAACAGTCAGTCAAAGATCCTTAGACGAAACGTAGCCTTGTTTATGTTGTAATAAAGGATAGGATATAACGATTTTCTTTTTTAGGTTTGCCATTTACCTGTCTTAAGATTTGTACCTATCGTTATTTTAAATTATAATAATGGATAACGACGTGACTAACTACTCAGTGATTGGTCGCATCGGGGAAGGTGCCCATGGGTTGGTTTTCAAGGCAAGGCACATTCCCACAGGGCGCGAGGTAGCCCTAAAGAAGATTCTCATTAAAAACCTCGAGGATGGTATTCCAGTAAACGTGATGAGGGAGATAAAAGCGTTGCAGTTGCTTCGATGTAAATATGTAAGCTTTGAGAACTTTCAAAGTGGCTGTATATTTTTTATCCTTAGGTACTTAGGTTCACTATGTACTTAAATATGTTTCCACAGATAATAAAGCTATACAACATGTTTCCTCGCGGCATGAGCTTGGTGCTAGTTCTGGAGTACATGTGCTCAGGGCTGTGGGATATGCTGCATCACACGCAACAGGAACTGACTCTGCCGAGGGTCAAGACTTACGCGCAAATGCTGTTGAAAGGCACTCGATATATGCATGCGCACTATGTGATGCATAGAGTAAGTTAACTTCTTCCACATATCCAATAATCTGTAGCAGTTTCTGTACATTATGACTACATAATAGATTAATTATAAGTTTATACCATATCAGTATTTACAGAATACCAACAAGTCTATATATTATGTACTACATATGCACATAAATCAGTAGTCTTTTTTGTTAAGCATCTTTGATTATTCTTATGTTCAAAATAGCGCTAGACTGATAAGAATTTACCTTTTACGGGTCGTTAGCTGACAATTTAAGAATAGTCATAGTACAATTTTATGATTTGTATACAAATTAAATACAACAGTTTAATGAAAACTGATAAAGTTTTCATTAAGTTGTTGTTATTAAAAAGTAGATAAGGTTTATAAATACGACAGCACTCATTTCATATCGCACACACAGCTGCGCTTGTCCGAGGAATAAATAGGAAAATGGGACGGGTCATTCACCGAAGTTGTATCTAATGTATAGGTTTCTATCGCCTTCTGCGTCATAGATAACAAGACAAATAATAAAGGAATTACCTGTTTCGACCTCTCATGATAAAAGTGATTTAGTGAGCCATATTTTATCCACAAACTGATATGCTTTTTTAATTAGGACTTGAAACCTGCAAACCTGCTTATCAACCACGAAGGTATATTGAAGATCGCAGACTTAGGTCTGGCTAGACTCTACTGGCCCGATGGAGGAAGACCATATTCACATCAAGTTGCCACACGGTACAGTATGATTATATTGATTCACTAACTACAAACACATTAATTCTTTTTATCTAATTTATAACTAAGTATCGACTTTCCCCAACTTGGCAAAGACGCAATACTGAAGTATTTTACATGATAACCTTGCTCTTGAAATATTCTATCAATAAAATCAACAAACAGGCAGCGGAAAGTGCTTTTGTTTTGTACTAAATATATAGTGATGGGATCGAAAATACTAGTAGGTAGTTCATGTATGTAAACTTTTTATTATTTTTAGATGGTATAGAGCACCCGAGTTGTTGTATGGTGCAAGATATTACACTGAAAGAGTAGACCTATGGGCCGTTGGATGTATATTGGCTGAATTGATAACGAAGCAAGCACTTTTTGCCGTTAGTATAGTTTTATTTTATATCATATTACCGCATGTATTATCACCTACTTTAACGAAATCAAATCCCTTTTTTGCCAAAATGACTAAGCATTTTGATTGTATTTTGTATTTTTTGCAATAAACCTTCCCGGTTCGTCGTGAAACATTTCAATACCAAAATCTAGCGTTCTCAAGTTATAGCGAGACAAACGGACAGCATTCTTATAAATTATATTACGTAAAATAAAATATTAATTATTTAGACATGATGGGATTAAGTGAAGTTCTAACAAATACTCATTTATCAATATTCAAGGGTGAATCAGACATTGAACAGCTGGCAATAGTGTTGCAACACTTAGGCACACCTACTGAGGAGACCTGGCCGGGGCACTCGGCGTTGCCGGACTTCCACAAGATAACGTTCCCCGCGTCGTCGCCGACGCCGTGGCCCGAGCTACTGCCGGGGGTGGAGCCCGACGCTGTGCACCTCGTCAAATCCTTCATCAAGTATGACGCTGATAAAAGGATATCAGCAAAAGAGGTACAGTTACTTTTCTCAGACTGTTAAGGTCGGCTTCAAGGTTATAGAGACTGATACATTTCAGTATGATAAATCGAGACTGTTCATCATTCATTCACCTTATTAGGCCCTGTAGTTTCCGATATGCAAATCTTATTGCTATTTCTAAAATATTTCTTTTCGCAAGGTTATTTAAGAAATGTTTTTCAAACAAAATTTCATAGCAAATTATCATTAACGTTTACTGTTCAATATCTTTTGCATGTAAACTTAAGTTATAGTATAATTTCAGGCATTGACGCATCAATGGTTCTACAACAGACCCGCGCCAGCGTCGTTGGAAAATA
The DNA here is from genome assembly GCA_941860345.1 of Chrysodeixis includens. Lineage (NCBI taxonomy): Eukaryota > Metazoa > Arthropoda > Insecta > Lepidoptera > Noctuidae > Chrysodeixis > Chrysodeixis includens. Next base: position 6,295,087 of record OW796108.1, on the reverse strand, counting down.
TGCCAAAACCAATGATGAATAAACTTAAGTAGGTCTCATCGGGAACAAATAAAAATACACACATTTCAAAATGTATTTTATTTAATTAAATTATAAATCAGTTATTATGACAATATCAAGTTGTACTTTAAATCTTATGTACATTTGAGCCAAAACAGTGAATGCACAGAAATACCCTACGATATAACAGCTAATAATACCCTATAGAAGGCGATAGGAAGATAATATGGTATCAATCACACCTTTTTTTGCAATTTCTCAAGAATTATACCCACACACATGAATATACTAGATCTACCCAAAAACGTATCATAATGTTCAAATCGCATTCACCTAATCTGGAAATTGCTATTGAATATTTCTTACAACTTAATTATTAAAATACTTCAGCATCTTTTTTCTTGACGTAGTGGCGTTAACCGAAAGTTAACCGACTTTCAAACGCCAACTTCAATCGAAATTGATATCTTTAACTACTTTACTTTTTGGAATCATTCGGAGAAACCTAGTTCCGTTAATAAATAAACTCTACTTTAAATAATAAAATAAAATGCAGGTAAACATTTACATTAAGAGAGATCAAATTATAACGCTCCATCCATTTTTGTTAAAATCACATCTTAATTAACCCGTTCGAGCCATTCAACATAAAAATTGTCGCTTCAATAATACTTAAAAATTTTGTCTTTATTACCATTATTAATGAGGAAAATCATTTCTATACCACAGTATAACATAAGACAATTTCAGTAAAGTCTACCACAGCCGTTGTTACAAAATAAACGTTAAGTAACATTGGACTTCGATGTATAATTTTATACGATACAAACTTATATAACACTTTTCATGAAAGTGCGTCGAGAATGGTGACGTACAATTAATAAAAATTAGCACCCTGGTTTAAACCGGTCTGTAATATTAAGGCTGTGAAAGCTAAAAGGCAATATTTAAATGTGTAAATATAACATTAGTAGCTTGACAAAGTTACTCCGAGATTCTATCTTGATTCGAAACATTGATATAGCTTAGAATCGTATGTAACAATTCGAGGCGCACTCTCTATCAGTCAAAACAAACAAAACATAAATTGAGAAAATAGAATTGTATTGTTTTATTACAATATTTTTTAATAATCATACATTACTATGATATTGGTCTAAGTTAGATAATATTGTAATTTTCGTGTTTTGGCCCTATTTGAAAAGTGTTTAAGGATTCGCTATTTCAGCCCTATCAGTACTTTGGTTCAAAGCATCCAAGTAGAACCTCAGTTCAGTTTACATCTGTACCGTAATGTAACACTAACCTTTACATTCTGAAAGGCTCTTCAATGTATATCTTATCAAATAGAATGTCAACTAATCAGATTGGTTTACGAAAGTCTTGTAACCAATCACAGAACTTGATTTTTTACAGATATTTAACACATTTTTTGCAGAATAGCCTTTCAGAACGAAGAGGTAAATGTTATAAGTATTCTAAACTGCATTGTTTAGTCATTTAGCTACTACACTAAAAATTAGCTAACAATATGGAGCCCTGGGATCCATACAAACATCAAAACAGTTGCAGGCGCAACGTAAACTAAAACGCGTATACATGCTGCGATGGTAGCGCCATCTGCTTTACTACGTTATATACCAAAGATATCGCATTGCATAGATATGATACTCTATAACGAATTTAAAAGTAACAAAAACAAATTGATACTTCCGAGGTCTTTAGAATATTTAAGACATAATTGAAGTTTTATTTTTGCAATGAACAACAACGTGTAACATACCTACTAAACACGATATCTATGCTTAATTTACCTCTTCAAAATTCAAAATCTCTAGAGAATGCCTTATATACTTGCAGCATAATTTGTACGTTACTCCATTCACTAAGCTAATATAGTTTTGGCTAGTAGAATAGACAGATGTTCTTAATTGCTGTAATACAATACATGGCATCGAGCATAATAATTATAAAGTAACATTCTTGAAAATTATTCCCAACTGTGCATTTTATTAATAATATATTCAGAGATGAATGAAATTTTATCTTGTATAATAGTTACGAATTCGAGTAATACTGTTAAAATGTTACTATAAATAATAGCTCGAAATTTAGAGACAATCGCCCTGACTTGTGTGTAACGACTTGTAGGTAGAAATGAAAGCGTGATAATTTTGATTAGATTGAATTTCATAATAAGTTATGCGAGGTTAGTAACCGCGGGCCAAGAACAAACACAGATAAGTGGTGTTTGTTACATTTATCAGATAATCTGCTCTGCTTGCACTCAAGTACAGCGCTAGCCAACAAGGTGATACTTCGAATTCGCAAACATTGTCGCTTGATAAGCTACCCGTCTCTCTAAGTCAAGCACAGTCGAGAAATAAAATAAAACCTATATACACTGACGTACAATACTTACAATGCTCTATAAGAGCAGTTTTACAACATAAGGTTACCTTTGTGTAAAATCGTATATTGACTCCTAACTAAATAAGAATCACTGTTCTAAAAAAAAGGTGACAAGCACCTAAAGACTTGCATAACTTGGAAAATTTGCGTCTTTACTAAGATTCTTCTATGAAAGTGTTAACAAGTACTTATATCTGTTAGATAGAAACAATATATCTTTATGTATTCTAGGGAAAGACCTGTTTCACAACCGTCGGATCGCCTACTACCGACATGAGCCATGTGTCCGCACTGCCAAATATCAAATGTTGTGTTCTACGAGCTGACATTACAAGACTCTTATTTACACCCAACCAATAATTTATTACCAAGTTTACCGTGACATCCCTACGTTAAATGACTACAATAAATACAAAGCTAGCGATCTACAATCAGTGCATCACATGACATTGCCGAAACCCGAATTACGTTATATTTATTACTAACATCAAAACCGTCGCTAACCGAGAAGCATTCATTTAAAAGTTTAAATTACGTTCATACCTTATAAATACACGTAAGGTCAACTCGTGTAGATCATCAAATCGATTTGACAGCGCGTACGCTCGTGCGTTCGGCTCCGATCGGCAGCGATCGGCAGCAGTCGGCAGTTTTGGGTAGTGATGGTGGTTGCCGCTCGGTTGGGAAACAGGCCGGCGGTCTAGTTGGGCACCCAGCCGGCGGACGCGAGGTAGTGGCGCACGGCCAGGTCCAGCTCGCAGTCGGGCGCGGCCGCGCGCCGCAGCAGCACGCCCTTCATCGTCACGTACTGCGCCGCCGGCAGGCTCAGCGCCGAGCACAGCTGCAACACACAATATCACCGTACGTGTCAAACAGAAACCTAGTGTCGCGTCATACATCACGAAGTCAAAGGTTGCTTGCGTATGACTTGTAAATACCGCAACAAATTATTATTGTGTATAAACACGTGAATGATATTGACAATGTAAGATAAACGTTGACGTAGTAATCTGTATTATTTAGAGGCATATTACAGAAATAATAATGCATTCTCTCTAAGTAAATAATTATTACGAGAATTATCGCTCCTGAGCCCAAAAACTGAACAGGCTCATGGCGGCATTCTGGCCATACATTAGGCCATGTTACACACGAAGGGGTAACAGGGCACGTCACCAAGTGGACCAAGATTAGGTCAGGAAAATCACACTCGCGAGAGGTCTATGATTTCCCATTTTACTAAGGGCCTATGCACGCCACGTTTTTTAAACGCCCCGTTGACGCGCGTTTTGGGAAAAAAAACAGCAGTTATATCAATACAAACGCGCGGCACCGGCGCGTTTGTGTCGATTTAAACGCGCGAAACTGATACGAGCGCTAGCGCGCGCGCCTTCCCTACGGACGGGGTTTCCCTCGTAACGAGGGAAAGGGAAGTGTGAATCTACGCTAGTAGCAATCGAGCGATTTGGTGCAACGCACGGCTTTGGAACAAAAAAAATAAAGCCTTTCGACACAGAAAACTTCACAACTGAAATTCTGCATCGCTACACACGCACGTTTGCATCTCGTCTGTATCACTAAACACGCGCGTCAGGTCTACAAGCTGCGTCTAACTTGGGTGCGTATGGTGTGCATAGGCCCTAAGTTATGTCTACAGCGGCCATCTTGAATACGCAATCCGTTAATGTCTTTCCAAAGGGGTCACTACAGGCTTTTTCTAGGCAGTATGTGCTTCAGAGAGAGATAATAAAGGAGCTAGTTACGCTGGCACATACCTGTATCTCGTTACTGGTTAGCAGATGCTTCGAGCATCCGCCGCTGCTGTTGCTGCATAAGCTCTTTTTGGAGCATCCACATGCGGTACTTCCGTCCCGTGTGCACCTTGGGCTGGTGGAACTTGAGCCGCTTTCGCCGTCTCTGTCACACAGATATCAAAAATGTTTTTCCATTAACTATTTAAACAATGTACCTGAAAACCTGGCCTGGTGTTATTAAAATTTTTGATGCGACGGCCACCTACGAGGCATAGGTAGCCTTGATATTCGGTCACTGGTGACCTACGCGTTGCACCATTCCGCATATTTTTAAGTATTAAATATTTCCGTATCTCTTTGTCATGTGTAGGAAATTATGATTCTTGTGTATAAAAGTGATATTTATTTGCAAAAATACGATGGCACAAGTGGTGCAAGACTTTTCACCTTTATTATAGGTATGCAAAAATTATAAAACACTTATTGCAGCAACAATGCAATGGATATGAATATTCGTTTTATTAAAACTACTTTTCAGGCATCTCAGTAATCACTAAACCTTATTAGGTCGGCATTCAAACATTTATGGAGATGAAAAGATTGACTGATGTCAACATACAACGCGTACTTAGTTTATGCAGGTTGAGTTTAAGGCCCATAGCACACGGCGTATTTTATACGCACAGGCGACGCGCAGATGACGCGCGTATACGCGCTTCATACGAGATTTGAACGCAACCTTGTATCCTAAGCACACAATGCGGCCGTGAAACGCGCTTCTACTGCGCGTATACGCACTTCTACTGCGTGTATACGTGCTGTAGTCGCTCGTAGCCTTTGCGTTTTGATCAGAGACTCCTCTCTCCAGTTGTACAATGGCGTCCGTTGATATAACACTGGGTACACTGGCTTTAGTACTTCTTTTAAAAAGAAAAAAAACACAAAAATAAACGAATCTTTTGGATAGACCCATTTACGAGTGAAAGAAGAATTTTTATGTATTCATTTGTACGCGCTTCTACTGCGCGTATACGCGCTTCATGCGCGCGCTTGTATTATCGATGCAAACGCAAGAATCGGGGTCTACGGCGCCGAAGACGCGCGTTCCTAATACGCGCGTCGCCTGCGCGTTTAAAATACGCCATGTGCTATGGGCCTAATAAGTAATTAATCATAATTTATTACCATTTGCTAACTAAACGCAGTAAAGTACTTTTTGGCCTTGTTTTGTTCAACTAACCTTTTTCTTAGCGGCTGCATGCTGTTCTGCATTAGTTCTTTTGTCTGGCTGATTTCCAGACACCCACTGCTGCCCTGGCGAAAACAATAGTTATACGGGATCAAACCCAAAACTACACGGTTATCATCACACCCTACTGGCATACGAATGTTTCATAAACATTGACTATTTTTAGCCTGGGTCTCTAGTAGGCAAACTTAGCAGCCTACTGAGTGAGCGGCAAATTTGTAGCGAACTGAGATTTAGTTAGCAGCAAACTCAAATAAATTCTCAAGCGTCGGAAGCTAACTGATACGACTTAGCCGCCTATTTAAGTCTTTTTACTATTGTTGAATCAGAGGGAGGTGGTAGTGTTGATCACGATGGATATTTTTGGTGTAATTGGTTATTGGTTTTGCTTTGAGCCGGCCACTAATTGAAACAGTCGGCGCAAGTAGCGCCGCGAACTTTATTAGTGAGCGCAAAACTCGATGACAAACGGGACTTATCTGCGATATCATTCGATATTTCATTTCTTTCTCTCTCTTCCTCCAGGGAGAAAAGAAATATCGAATTATATCGCGAATAAGTCCCGTTTGTTGTCTAAAATATAAGTACAAGTCGCGAAAGTTTAAAAACAATAATAGCCAACTGGACACTTCATTTAAATGTATGAAAGAGCTTACAAAACCAATACGCCGCAAACTTAGTCCGCTGCTAACAGTTTGCCTGCCTGGAAAAACAGCTTTAAAGTTGTAGATACAAAAATATTTAACGATTATGGAAGAATTAGTGCTTCTTCATACAAGCGTTTGTCCAGCGAAAACGTCCAATGAGCGTAAACGCGAGACTATGCGACAGATGCTTTGTGTTGACCAAGCGTACATTTTGCTACTGAAAACGCCGCGACAACGCTGTTGTGAAAAACACATACTAATAAACTCATGGAAAATGTTTTCGAAGATCGAAAGGAATCATTTTAAATCTAAGACCGGACACCCGCCGGTCAGCAAGAGTGTTAATTTGTCGTCACTGCTGTGCATCCATCTACGTAATGTTTGTAAGTTTGTTTCCACGACTACCGTCGCGTCTTAGTCGTCGCGTCTTAAGAGCTGAGATTTCCGGTCGGTAGGGCACCGGCCGGCCAGGCGGAAGCTAGCGGGGTATAGTGTGGTGCAGTACCAGGAGGCGGTCGGGCAGGTCCTGCGGCGCGGCGGGGTGGCGGCGGCGCGCCGCGTGCTGCTCGTAGTGCGCGCACTCCTCGGGGCGCGTGACGCCGGCCAGGCGGTAGCTAGCGGGGTATAGTGTGGTGCAGTACCAGGAGGCGGTCGGGCAGGTCCTGCGGCGCGGCGGGGGTGGCGGCGGCGCGCCGCGTGCTGCTCGTAGTGCGCGCACTCCTCGGGGCGCGTGACGCCGGCCAGGCGGTAGCTAGCGGGGTATAGTGTGGTGCAGTACCAGGAGGCGGTCGGGCAGGTCCTGCGGCGCGGCGGGGGTGGCGGCGGCGCGCCGCGTGCTGCTCGTAGTGCGCGCACTCCTCGGGGCGCGTGACGCCGGCCAGGCGGTAGCTAGCGGGGTATAGTGTGGTGCAGTACCAGGAGGCGGTCGGGCAGGTCCTGCGGCGCGGCGGGGGTGGCGGCGGCGCGCCGCGTGCTGCTCGTAGTGCGCGCACTCCTCGGGGCGCGTGACGCCGGCCAGGCGGTAGCTAGCGGGGTATAGTGTGGTGCAGTACCAGGAGGCGGTCGGGCAGGTCCTGCGGCGCGGCGGGGGTGGCGGCGGCGCGCCGCGTGCTGCTCGTAGTGCGCGCACTCCTCGGGGCGCGTGACGCCGGCCAGGCGGTAGCTAGCGGGGTATAGTGTGGTGCAGTACCAGGAGGCGGTCGGGCAGGTCCTGCGGCGCGGCGGGGGTGGCGGCGGCGCGCCGCGTGCTGCTCGTAGTGCGCGCACTCCTCGGGGCGCGTGACGCCGGCCAGGCGGTAGCTAGCGGGGTATAGTGTGGTGCAGTACCAGGAGGCGGTCGGGCAGGTCCTGCGGCGCGGCGGGGGTGGCGGCGGCGCGCCGCGTGCTGCTCGTAGTGCGCGCACTCCTCGGGGCGCGTGACGCCGGCCAGGCGGTAGCTAGCGGGGTATAGTGTGGTGCAGTACCAGGAGGCGGTCGGGCAGGTCCTGCGGCGCGGCGGGGTGGCGGCGGCGCGCCGCGTGCTGCTCGTAGTGCGCGCACTCCTCGGGGCGCGTGACGCCGGCCAGGCGGTAGCTAGCGGGGTATAGTGTGGTGCAGTACCAGGAGGCGGTCGGGCAGGTCCTGCGGCGCGGCGGGGGTGGCGGCGGCGCGCCGCGTGCTGCTCGTAGTGCGCGCACTCCTCGGGGCGCGTGACGCCGGCCAGGCGGTAGCTAGCGGGGTATAGTGTGGTGCAGTACCAGGAGGCGGTCGGGCAGGTCCTGCGGCGCGGCGGGGGTGGCGGCGGCGCGCCGCGTGCTGCTCGTAGTGCGCGCACTCCTCGGGGCGCGTGACGCCGGCCAGGCGGTAGCTAGCGGGGTATAGTGTGGTGCAGTACCAGGAGGCGGTCGGGCAGGTCCTGCGGCGCGGCGGGGTGGCGGCGGCGCGCCGCGTGCTGCTCGTAGTGCGCGCACTCCTCGGGGCGCGTGACGCCGGCCAGGCGGTAGCTAGCGGGGTATAGTGTGGTGCAGTACCAGGAGGGGTCGGGCAGGTCCTGCGGCGCGGCGGGGTGGCGGCGGCGCGCCGCGTGCTGCTCGTAGTGCGCGCACTCCTCGGGGCGCGTGACGCCGGCCAGGCGGTAGCTAGCGGGGTATAGTGTGGTGCAGTACCAGGAGGCGGTCGGGCAGGTCCTGCGGCGCGGCGGGGTGGCGGCGGCGCGCCGCGTGCTGCTCGTAGTGCGCGCACTCCTCGGGGCGCGTGACGCCGGCCAGGCGGTAGCTAGCGGGGTATAGTGTGGTGCAGTACCAGGAGGCGGTCGGGCAGGTCCTGCGGCGCGGCGGGGTGGCGGCGGCGCGCCGCGTGCTGCTCGTAGTGCGCGCACTCCTCGGGGCGCGTGACGCCGGCCAGGCGGTAGCTAGCGGGGTATAGTGTGGTGCAGTACCAGGAGGCGGTCGGGCAGGTCCTGCGGCGCGGCGGGGGTGGCGGCGGCGCGCCGCGTGCTGCTCGTAGTGCGCGCACTCCTCGGGGCGCGTGACGCCGGCCAGGCGGTAGCTAGCGGGGTATAGTGTGGTGCAGTACCAGGAGGCGGTCGGGCAGGTCCTGCGGCGCGGCGGGGGTGGCGGCGGCGCGCCGCGTGCTGCTCGTAGTGCGCGCACTCCTCGGGGCGCGTGACGCCGGCCAGGCGGTAGCTAGCGGGGTATAGTGTGGTGCAGTACCAGGAGGCGGTCGGGCAGGTCCTGCGGCGCGGCGGGGGTGGCGGCGGCGCGCCGCGTGCTGCTCGTAGTGCGCGCACTCCTCGGGGCGCGTGACGCCGGCCAGGCGGTAGCTAGCGGGGTATAGTGTGGTGCAGTACCAGGAGGCGGTCGGGCAGGTCCTGCGGCGCGGCGGGGGTGGCGGCGGCGCGCCGCGTGCTGCTCGTAGTGCGCGCACTCCTCGGGGCGCGTGACGCCGGCCAGGCGGTAGCTAGCGGGGTATAGTGTGGTGCAGTACCAGGAGGCGGTCGGGCAGGTCCTGCGGCGCGGCGGGGTGGCGGCGGCGCGCCGCGTGCTGCTCGTAGTGCGCGCACTCCTCGGGGCGCGTGACGCCGGCCAGGCGGTAGCTAGCGGGGTATAGTGTGGTGCAGTACCAGGAGGCGGTCGGGCAGGTCCTGCGGCGCGGCGGGGGTGGCGGCGGCGCGCCGCGTGCTGCTCGTAGTGCGCGCACTCCTCGGGGCGCGTGACGCCGGCCAGGCGGTAGCTAGCGGGGTATAGTGTGGTGCAGTACCAGGAGGCGGTCGGGCAGGTCCTGCGGCGCGGCGGGGTGGCGGCGGCGCGCCGCGTGCTGCTCGTAGTGCGCGCACTCCTCGGGGCGCGTGACGCCGGCCAGGCGGTAGCTAGCGGGGTATAGTGTGGTGCAGTACCAGGAGGCGGTCGGGCAGGTCCTGCGGCGCGGCGGGGGTGGCGGCGGCGCGCCGCGTGCTGCTCGTAGTGCGCGCACTCCTCGGGGCGCGTGACGCCGGCCAGGCGGTAGCTAGCGGGGTATAGTGTGGTGCAGTACCAGGAGGCGGTCGGGCAGGTCCTGCGGCGCGGCGGGGTGGCGGCGGCGCGCCGCGTGCTGCTCGTAGTGCGCGCACTCCTCGGGGCGCGTGACGCCGGCCAGGCGGTAGCTAGCGGGGTATAGTGTGGTGCAGTACCAGGAGGCGGTCGGGCAGGTCCTGCGGCGCGGCGGGGGTGGCGGCGGCGCGCCGCGTGCTGCTCGTAGTGCGCGCACTCCTCGGGGCGCGTGACGCCGGCCAGGCGGTAGCTAGCGGGGTATAGTGTGGTGCAGTACCAGGAGGCGGTCGGGCAGGTCCTGCGGCGCGGCGGGGTGGCGGCGGCGCGCCGCGTGCTGCTCGTAGTGCGCGCACTCCTCGGGGCGCGTGACGCCGGCCAGGCGGTAGCTAGCGGGGTATAGTGTGGTGCAGTACCAGGAGGCGGTCGGGCAGGTCCTGCGGCGCGGCGGGGTGGCGGCGGCGCGCCGCGTGCTGCTCGTAGTGCGCGCACTCCTCGGGGCGCGTGACGCCGGCCAGGCGGTAGCTAGCGGGGTATAGTGTGGTGCAGTACCAGGAGGCGGTCGGGCAGGTCCTGCGGCGCGGCGGGGTGGCGGCGGCGCGCCGCGTGCTGCTCGTAGTGCGCGCACTCCTCGGGGCGCGTGACGCCGGCCAGGCGGTAGCTAGCGGGGTATAGTGTGGTGCAGTACCAGGAGGCGGTCGGGCAGGTCCTGCGGCGCGGCGGGGTGGCGGCGGCGCGCCGCGTGCTGCTCGTAGTGCGCGCACTCCTCGGGGCGCGTGACGCCGGCCAGGCGGTAGCTAGCGGGGTATAGTGTGGTGCAGTACCAGGAGGCGGTCGGGCAGGTCCTGCGGCGCGGCGGGGGTGGCGGCGGCGCGCCGCGTGCTGCTCGTAGTGCGCGCACTCCTCGGGGCGCGTGACGCCGGCCAGGCGGTAGCTAGCGGGGTATAGTGTGGTGCAGTACCAGGAGGCGGTCGGGCAGGTCCTGCGGCGCGGCGGGGTGGCGGCGGCGCGCCGCGTGCTGCTCGTAGTGCGCGCACTCCTCGGGGCGCGTGACGCCGGCCAGGCGGTAGCTAGCGGGGTATAGTGTGGTGCAGTACCAGGAGGCGGTCGGGCAGGTCCTGCGGCGCGGCGGGGTGGCGGCGGCGCGCCGCGTGCTGCTCGTAGTGCGCGCACTCCTCGGGGCGCGTGACGCCGGCCAGGCGGTAGCTAGCGGGGTATAGTGTGGTGCAGTACCAGGAGGCGGTCGGGCAGGTCCTGCGGCGCGGCGGGGTGGCGGCGGCGCGCCGCGTGCTGCTCGTAGTGCGCGCACTCCTCGGGGCGCGTGACGCCGGCCAGGCGGTAGCTAGCGGGGTATAGTGTGGTGCAGTACCAGGAGGCGGTCGGGCAGGTCCTGCGGCGCGGCGGGGTGGCGGCGGCGCGCCGCGTGCTGCTCGTAGTGCGCGCACTCCTCGGGGCGCGTGACGCCGGCCAGGCGGTAGCTAGCGGGGTATAGTGTGGTGCAGTACCAGGAGGCGGTCGGGCAGGTCCTGCGGCGCGGCGGGGGTGGCGGCGGCGCGCCGCGTGCTGCTCGTAGTGCGCGCACTCCTCGGGGCGCGTGACGCCGGCCAGGCGGTAGCTAGCGGGGTATAGTGTGGTGCAGTACCAGGAGGCGGTCGGGCAGGTCCTGCGGCGCGGCGGGGTGGCGGCGGCGCGCCGCGTGCTGCTCGTAGTGCGCGCACTCCTCGGGGCGCGTGACGCCGGCCAGGCGGTAGCTAGCGGGGTATAGTGTGGTGCAGTACCAGGAGGCGGTCGGGCAGGTCCTGCGGCGCGGCGGGGGTGGCGGCGGCGCGCCGCGTGCTGCTCGTAGTGCGCGCACTCCTCGGGGCGCGTGACGCCGGCCAGGCGGTAGCTAGCGGGGTATAGTGTGGTGCAGTACCAGGAGGCGGTCGGGCAGGTCCTGCGGCGCGGCGGGGTGGCGGCGGCGCGCCGCGTGCTGCTCGTAGTGCGCGCACTCCTCGGGGCGCGTGACGCCGGCCAGGCGGTAGCTAGCGGGGTATAGTGTGGTGCAGTACCAGGAGGCGGTCGGGCAGGTCCTGCGGCGCGGCGGGGTGGCGGCGGCGCGCCGCGTGCTGCTCGTAGTGCGCGCACTCCTCGGGGCGCGTGACGCCGGCCAGGCGGTAGCTAGCGGGGTATAGTGTGGTGCAGTACCAGGAGGCGGTCGGGCAGGTCCTGCGGCGCGGCGGGGTGGCGGCGGCGCGCCGCGTGCTGCTCGTAGTGCGCGCACTCCTCGGGGCGCGTGACGCCGGCCAGGCGGTAGCTAGCGGGGTATAGTGTGGTGCAGTACCAGGAGGCGGTCGGGCAGGTCCTGCGGCGCGGCGGGGTGGCGGCGGCGCGCCGCGTGCTGCTCGTAGTGCGCGCACTCCTCGGGGCGCGTGACGCCGGCCAGGCGGTAGCTAGCGGGGTATAGTGTGGTGCAGTACCAGGAGGCGGTCGGGCAGGTCCTGCGGCGCGGCGGGGGTGGCGGCGGCGCGCCGCGTGCTGCTCGTAGTGCGCGCACTCCTCGGGGCGCGTGACGCCGGCCAGGCGGTAGCTAGCGGGGTATAGTGTGGTGCAGTACCAGGAGGCGGTCGGGCAGGTCCTGCGGCGCGGCGGGGGTGGCGGCGGCGCGCCGCGTGCTGCTCGTAGTGCGCGCACTCCTCGGGGCGCGTGACGCCGGCCAGGCGGTAGCTAGCGGGGTATAGTGTGGTGCAGTACCAGGAGGCGGTCGGGCAGGTCCTGCGGCGCGGCGGGGTGGCGGCGGCGCGCCGCGTGCTGCTCGTAGTGCGCGCACTCCTCGGGGCGCGTGACGCCGGCCAGGCGGTAGCGGTGCAGTTCAGCCAGCCGCACGCGCAGCTCGCGCTCGCGCCACAGCCCCGCCACCACGCCCAGCTGCTCGCCGCGCCCATAAAACTGCGCCGTCCAGCGCAGCCGCTCCGTGAACTCCCTAAACACATTAACAATATGCTTGGTTCCAACGACCTAATATCACGTCCAAGTCCGCTCCACCATCGAGCAGGCATCTGCAAACACCGTTGGATGCCAGTGATCCGCAACTGCGCAGGCACGTCAGCTATTTAATTTCAGATCGAATAAATCAGCCATTGGAGGGAGGGTTCTGTACTATTAGCCTGCAAGACTTGGGAATCAGTAGTTTTTATTTATTTTTTTTAGGAGGACTGCCGCAGCGCAACCACGAGGGTGGTTCTACGTCTGCTTTACTGGACTATTTGGCGAGACGATAAGTTACGCCTCCTGCCAAAGAAGAGAATCAGTGGTGTTCGTCCCAAAACTAAGGTCCCGAGTGCAACATAGGTCTCTTCGAGATACCAGGAGCCAGAAGCAAGGGAGAGAGCAGGAGAGAGAGGAAAAAGCAGAAAGCCCTGGCCGAATAACTCAGAAGCACCTTTAAGTTAAAAGAATTCCATATTCAACACCGACGAGTCCACGGCAACTCGACTAACCCGGTAGAAAAGTTATGACCCTCACCAAGGGGGAGTAAATCCGTCATCATCATCTTCCTGCCCTTATCCCATTTCACTTGGGGTCGGCGCAACACGTCTTCTAGACATGTTGCTTAAAGTTTTGGCTATGGTTTTATAGTCGTCCGCCTGCCTGACACTAACCCTCTTTGGGAATGCGATTGTTATTGTTGTTTACCCGCCACCGTTCGGGTGACCCAAGGTGCTTGGTACAGTGCACTGGGTCTTAAGGTCCATTAGTCGCCTTTTACGACACCCAGTGGAGGACACGGGGTGGTGCTATTCTTTATATCCGGACACCACACGGAAATCCTTCGAAATCACTATTATTATTGCTGTATATTTTTACAAGCTTTATTCGATTTAATAGCTGTAAAGCGAGAGTTGACTGTAACCAAAGTTCAAACTATGCCCTGTCTATGTTCCAATAGGGATAGGCCCCCTTGAAGATTGGCTGACGACTGCCTGAGCACAAATTGCCATGATAATCTAAGTTGGGAGACAATACACATATGTAGATACAATATGGTAGTGTTTGGCAGTGGGTTTCAATACAAATAGTTTTTAGCCCAATAACTTACTATAACAATAAGGTAAAAGTAACACTCACTTCTTCTCTTTAGCAAGTTTTCCAAGTGTTTTTTGTTTATTTTTCTGGTTATTAAAGAACACTGACACAAGTTGGTAGTCTCTCACTAATCTCTTTCTTCTTGTTCTTTCACGAAGCCTGCGTGTGTAGATATCCACTTGTGATAATTTGAGTGCTGAAATAAAAAAGATTTGAGAATACTTTACCAGTTTTTCACTATTCATGTTGATAAGTTTTATTTGGAGTAAAATATTATAGTTTAGAGCATAAATCAAAAGTAAGTTGATTGATTTTTGCTACTTGCACCTTAAATGTTTATATAAAGAAAAACGTGGATCATCCGGAAAGTTATCTCAGTATATTAGTAGATCACTAAAATTTTAATAAATGATAGAAGGAATTGACATAATTAAAACAGATTTTCATTGTGCCGTAAATAAAATATACTAAAGGAATACCATAATGTAGCTGTTCTTTATTAAAACAGATAAGTGCAGTAAGTTTTGTCACTTACTTGTAATCATTATTTTGTTATAGTTTGGCTTATAAATTAAATTCTGTCTTAAAAATTTACAACATTCGGGATTTCGGCGTAATAACCATATTAATATGAACATTTCAAATTGTTGACCTCATTTAAATCTACCTACTTGGATCTCCATTCAAAACTACGCTAAAATTAGTAATAAATAAATACTTTGTACTTACCAACATCCAACTCATCATCTTCAGGGTTTAGAGACAGTGTTGATATTAGCTGTTCTGCTTCATGATCGTGTTCCTGAAAGAATACAGTGATAATTGACACTTAACTGTTAAATAATGGCACTATATAAGAAAATCCAAGAAAAACTAAGGTACATATAAACCTCTGAGTTTTAAGTAATCATACTTTCTGATACTAAAACTTTAAATACAACTTCAACCACCGGAATCTAAATGATTGGTTGACCATAAAAAGATAACCAATTTATAAAACACAACTAAAATAAAATTTTTAAGACTAAGGCATTAAGAAGACACAAGTCATGTCCTAACTATAACAAGTTAAGAAATGTCACTTTTCTAACATAAGGTTTACAAAAAACTATTTTACTTATGATCAAGAATATACAGAATCATATGGTATGGTTTATTTTTTATAGGTACAATGTGATGAAAGACTAGGTACATGATGTAACTACATACTCGTTCAAAATCATCTCTATTTGGCATATAGCCAAGTTGGGCAGCTTCATCAGTACTAACAGCAAGATGTGGCAGTCGGGATACAGCACTGGGTCCCAAAGGACCTTCATCTTTTTCTGCTGAGTTTAATGTTGGCCGGCTTGTACTCTCCAGATTGCCCCATGTTGCTCGTCCGATACTACCTTCCAAATACCTTGCGATGTACTCATCTTTTGCCTCTGAAAATAAAAAAGGGATAAATTATAAAGAGCACACATACCTAAAAAAAATAAATAACGCAAGTAGTTATCTAGTTATTAAAAATGTAATGTATACTTAAATAATAATTAACATACTACCGTAATAAATTACTATTGAAAAAAAAAACCTAAACTAATCAGATAATGCCAATGATCTAGTATCAAAATATTTAAACGCGGCCGTGTGGAACTTAGAGATACTACTTACTTTTTTTTTTGGGTAAAAGTAGCCCTGTATATTTTATATATATATATATTATTATTATACAAAAGTAGCCCTAACGTACAGTGTCATTAATAGTGTCTTAGTTTAAAATATTGCCCACGACTTCGAAGTCACCCGTATAGCAAGAAATTTATTTATTATTAGTTACATATTAACTTAGAAAAGAAATGTACACTTTTCAGACTGCTTCAATGCTCTAAACCTTGCCTATATTCCACATAGGGAAGGTTGCATTGAAGCAGCCTATTTACATTCCATTGCTGCTCACAGGCTTCTCTCGGCGTTTGCCCAGCAATAGGATGTGTATAGGCTGGTTTAGTATTTATTATTATATTAATTTACCCTTGAAGTGTATGCAAAATGTCGCATCGTTGGTAAATCTACTACAAAATAAGTCTGACTCAATACCTTCCGGTGTCCGTGTTTCAATGTGTCTTGCTATATCTTCCCAGTTTCCAAAGCCAAATTGTTCTATGGCATCCAATAATCTAACCTCTTCATTTGCAGACCAACTGCTACGACCCAAAAATATTCCAAATGCTCCTGAGTCCTGTCAATTGATTATTTTGTTAGTGAATATTGTTCTACTGACGTAAATGAACGAAAGAAATGTTCCAAAGTTACAAACCATATATTGATAAGAATGGTCATTTTTATGTGATCCAATTTCAGCACCCAGGGAAAAACACTGAAACAAGAACAAACTTATTACTATATCAATTCAATTTAAATTTCTGCGCCAAAACAATAAACAAAAATGGCTGCACAGCTACTTTACCTGCAAACAAATATCAAAGTCGATACATTCCGCACATTTTACTCGAACTCCATTAATTTCTTCTTGACAATATGTACAATTATATTTTGCATACAAATCTGAAAATGACATGATTTTAAATACAATAAACAAACAACTAAAGTTAAACGTTGGCAGTGGTCAGTAGCTACTCACCAGCCATTTTTTTAGCCAATGTTGCCACTTTAGCATGTGATGCCAGTTGTGTTAAAAGTACGTGGTATTTATTAAACATTTTTAGTACATAATGGCAAAAACAAAAAAAAAACACTGTCGATTTTTCAATGGAATTGTTATCATCGTAAAATGGATTTTAATACTACATTTTTTTTTTCTTTTTTTCAAATATATTTGTTTGATCTGTGATGTTTGATGAATGATTTATAATATTTATTTTATAATTATTGATGATTATGATTTATTTTATAATTTTACATTATAATGTAAAATGAAATTCACAGATCAAGTATACAGGATACTTGATCTGTGGATTTCATTTCTGTCTATCTATCAAAGATCTATCCTATTAAATTGTGAAACCTTTTCCAATCCTTCCGTTCCTAAATTTTACGTTCCTTTGTACATAATACATTCGTTTCCCTACCTTTTGCAAATACTGTAATTGGGATTCTCTGTCTACGCCGTGAAGTTCCAGAAAAAAAATAATCTATCAGCTGTTGAGTCCATAGACCTAGTATAATATGAGTTCCTATACCTTGTAAGGAGTATAATATAAAATTAAATCCAAAAATTAATATAGGTGATATAAAAAAAAATGATGTTCGAATTAAAACATTCTATAGTTTAACCGCCCGTTCTGCGTATTTACTGGTCAGAGCATAGACAATTTAATATTTTGGTTCAAGTTTCAAGTTTTTTTTTAGATAATGTCCAGTTTTCACATTTATCTATATTATGTTTACAGGAGATACAATAATGTACTAAAAAGTATTTCATTACACGGTATTATATTTTGCCCGCAATAGCTACTTTGTCTGTGCCTTACCACAATCCTTGAAAAGGGTTTAATGCTCTAAGTTGAAAAGAGAGTTGTCGGTAACAGTAAGAGCAGTAACGAGATCGATATTATCATGACGTATCAACAGATTGTGGTTTATATTAGTCGATATCTAATAAAGTACCACGTCCGAAAACATTAATTGAACTTAGTGTAGGCACTTAAAAAGAGCTATCATTTAAATCATAAATCGATGAATTTCTCAGAGCCATCAAAATTCATAACATTTAAACCAAAAACATTATTAATCAAATACTTGATTAACATTGGTGCATGTATCCTGGTATTTGACATTCAACGCACATTCCCTACTACTTATTAAAATGACGTCATCAAATCCTGCATCTCGCAATAGAAGTTTTCGTGGACATACGCATTTAAGTTAAAACGAAATATAGTAATGCAAAAGCTAGATGAACGCCAACAGTTTCGCACATCGACTGCATATTGGCACTCTGAAGAGTAATCATGATACTCATTCAGATGCACATCACTTGGTAGTGAACACAGTTCGCAATGTGCGAAAATCCGTTATTGATCGTTATTTATTCCTGTATCCTAATGTTGTCATGAAAATGCCTCCTATCAAGGACACTGAGAATAAGTAATCGTTTTAAATTCAATTGATGTTATCACAGTGGTTTCGTGATGACTAGATCTGGTTAGTAAACTAGCCAGCACAGTTAACACTTTATAAACTGGTAGTTTATAAAGTACATACATGTAGCTGTGCATATAGTTTTGCAATACGTAATAGCGTGCAGTTTTACCCGCGTTAAATTTAAGGTATGGTAAGTTGTCTCACTTTGAACCAGGTAAATTTCAAAGTCCCATATTGGGCTGGATTTTCAATTAATGCCTTCAATTTTTTGTGTATAATTAGCATATTTATTTAGCTTCAATTTTGTAAAACATTAATTTATTATATTCTTTTTAGTTTCGGCGTAAAACAGGATTTTCTGAAAAAATATTTTTGGTTCAATGTGTACTACCGGTGGTACACATTTAACCAGGGTGTGGTCCACATTGATCCACCTTATTAACTATGTCCTATAGATCAATTTATAAGGCAAATACTTTGTAATAATAAAAATCAGTCTTATATTTATTAAAATCACTTAAAATCTTATGATCCTTTAATTGGATAATTAGCCAAATCGGGTTCCAAAGGCATCCGGAGTTTCATGGCACCTGATCTGTGCAGCTTAACACTTAGGCTTGGCCTCAAGCGTGTTGGCAGTCGAATGCCGCCCTCTTTTTCTTATGGTTACTTTGTTTCGCACCATTTTATAACAAATTAAAACAATTGTAGAAAAAAAACTCATTTAACGACTTGGATGTACACAATAAACCATGGTTCAATGTGTAACACCCCCAGGTGGTTCACTGTGGGACACACCAGGTTTTGATAACTAATCTTAAAAATTTACCGGCATACCAATCACTTAAAAACTCGAATTGTAGCGCTTTTAATTGCTAAATAACCGTAGAATACAGTGTACATCTAAATACATTGATATTATTTAAATGAAAAAAGCTAAAAAAGAATGAAATTGGAAAAAAATATTTACTTTTTGAGTCAATTTGCTTTCAAATGCTCCTCACACAACCAATTGGCACACGATCGCCACGCAAATTAGTGGGCAGTAAGGGATCGTAAATACCTCTCTTTCACTCATATTAGCGCGGTTTAGCAACGTGGCGTTTTCGAGATTCGGCGGTGGTTCAATGTAGCTGCCTGGTTCACTGTGAGACACCCGACCCTACTTAATTGAGTCCAGAACTTTAACCAATGACGTACTACATATAGAAAGATATGCTTTTGAGAGTGTATCAAAATATTAATCAATATTTCACTACTGTTTTACTTGGACAAAAGACAAATAGATAGTATTTTAGAACAAGTTTTAGCAAAGTGTCGTTTTTAGGGCTCATACCTAAACCTGCTGCAATTTACAGAGTGCAATTTTTACCCTTTAAAAATAGGGCGTGATAAATAAAAGGAGTTCTCTGCATAATTATACTTTCTTACCAAAATAAATATACCATAATGTATTAAATAGTACACGTGGTCACGTTATTATGGTGACTATGTTAATTTACGATTAAAACCGAACACGTACAAGTTAAACTCATGCCGAGCGCATAGTCGTACATTCCATTCCAAATAGAAGTCAAATCGTGCAAGTTTGCCGAGAGTTTCGACCCTCTATTTTTGAAGTTTATATTTTAAAAGTTTGAAGATTGTTCCTGGTTTTTGTGGTCTATAATGATGTTACTTGCCAATTTTCAACAAAAGACGTAAGTAAGTTGTAAGTTTATCGTTTAAATTTCAACTTGATGGGTCAATACATTTACGCGAAACGTTAAATCTATGCCAGAGACTTCTACAGTACTGTAAGGGTATTTTGGCACTTGGTGGATGACATTTGCATTAAGTGCGCGATACCAAAAGTGATGTCTTACGTGATATGAAGGCATACGTTCAGATTACAGCCAATAGGTACCAAAAGATTTTTATAGCACAGTACTTAGTTACTTACCTACCACGCCCTCATTTTTTGAGACAATCTATATACACCGTGTAACATAATTAACGCACATCCTGAAACTACTTTGTTCAGAATCGATAACAGAATCCATTTCATTAATAAAAATAAATATTTTTTTTTACCAAAAAAATATTTAGAAATAATTAAATTGTAGACACTATTTTCATAAAGCACTCGAAGTAAACGAAAATGAGCCTTAAGTCGATGCAATAAGGCTTTAGCAATTAACAGCGGTTCACACTTTCAAACACACGCGTTTTGCCAATTATTTGTACAAATTATTCTGACAATATGTAATAAAAACAAATATCTAAGAAAATGATAAAAATGTTTCAATACATTAATTGTGGATAAAAAAGGATATTCTTTTTGGGGTGTCTGTGGATGTGCGTTATTTCCGTTACATGTTGTATATAAAACTCTTCCGTTACTGACTGACTGACTGACTGACTGACTGACTGACTGACTGACTGACTGACTGACTGATCGACAACGCACAGCCAAAACTACTGGTCGTAGAAAGCTGAAATTTGGCATGTAGGTTCCTTGAGATATGTAGGGGTGCACTAAGAAAGGATTTTTGAAAATTCAACCCCTAAGGGGGTAAAAAGGGGGTCATAACGTTTCTATGAAAAATCTATTCCTTGGGTTTATAAACTTGAAACTTAGCACAAACACGTATATGGTCAAGTAAATAAGTTTGGCATTATAATTTTTTTCCAAACTACCCTCCAATCGTGATTTAGGGGTTGCGATTGGGTGACTGATTGACTTTCGCGCAGCCATAACCGCTCGGTGTAGGAGTCTAATATTTTGAACAAAGCTTCCTTTACTGACGGAAGTGAGCATTAAAAAAAATATTTTTGGAAATTGTATCCCCAAGGGGGCGAAAAGGGGTAAAAACGTTTTTATGAAAAATGTTATTCCTTAGGTTTATAAAACTTGAAAATTGGCACGAAAACGTACATTGGCAAGTAAATAAGTTTGGTAATGTAAGTTTTTCCAAACAACCCTCCAATCGTGATTTCGTGGGGTGTGATTTGGTGACTGATTGATTAACGCACAGCCGAAACCTCTCGGTGTAGAAGTCTGATATTTTGAACAAGGCTTCCTTTAGTAACACAATTGACCACTAAGAAGGGATTTTTATAGTAGCAAGCCCTTAGGTAGCGGGCGGTTTTTGTCTCGCTTTACTTTTTGTTACGTAACGTAATCGACAAACTCCAAAACTACTTATCGTTTTCAAATATTCACCATTAGAAAGCTACATCATCCCTGAGTAACTAAAGCAATTAATTTAATATAATTCAAATTGTAACAATTTTTTAGCCTATGAAGGAAAGTCCTGTCGAGATCACTAAAAAACGCCACAATCCCTAATTACACGTGGGCGAAGCCGCGAGCGGAAAGCTAGTATTTAATAAGACATCGAGTATATTCTTAGGTATTAAAAACAAAATATTCTTACTAGCCGCTCTGGCTGCGGGAAAGGAAACCGCACATAAAGCCTGTTGCAGCACTTCGTATTTAAATTTAAGACATTCGTATTTGAATAATTACAATATGAGTAACTAGTAAGTATCAACGGACTGACCGAATTTAGCCAAATTATACAAAAGCTTTTTCGAGAACCACTCTATCCATTA
The DNA here is from genome assembly GCA_941860345.1 of Chrysodeixis includens. Classification (NCBI taxonomy): domain Eukaryota; kingdom Metazoa; phylum Arthropoda; class Insecta; order Lepidoptera; family Noctuidae; genus Chrysodeixis; species Chrysodeixis includens. Next base: position 6,273,771 of record OW796108.1, on the reverse strand, counting down.
CTGAAAAGAACATTAAAATCGTTGCTATGAAGTGACAGACAGACAGGCGCGCTGAAGGACTTCGGCCTTGAATATGTTTGTAAATAATGATAACTATAGCGTCTGAGTACTCTGAGTCATATGTATTAGGCTTAGCACAGTATAATAATAATACAGTATGACGTCTTCATATAAAAGGACGCAACGCGAGTTTTGCTTTTGCTTTTGGATCGTGGTAGCATCGCCAGCATCACCCAGCATCCTGAAGTCGCAGTAACGAGCGGATCCTGTGTTGTTGTTTTTTAACAGAAACCGCGCTACGTATTTTTTTTCAGTGTAGCTGTATCCGCAACTTCGTCCGCCTGGATTTTAACAAAAAAGTAAATTCGATTGTAGCCTAGCAAACAGAGACAAGATTTTTTTTTTTTGTGTATTTACCATAATTATGCATATTCATAAGCATGTAGTAAAAACGGTTATTTCAATATTACAAGGGAATATTTCAAGTTAATATTATGTATCGATGATAAGAACAACAGATTTTAACTAGTTTTAATTAAGTTGTTTATTCGAATGATGATTTTCATGCTTTAAAACGTTATCATAAAGTGTTTGATGAGTCTCAGTCGAGCCTCAAATATTATTCTGTTCCTATATTTCTAAAACCCATTCATTTGATATTACCCAAATCTTAAATCGAACAAAACCACGCTTTTTTTGTTAATCAAAAAAGCTTGAATTTTTATTAAACATTTCCCTTCTTTTCCATTTACGAAGTATTTTATTTGATTAAATATAATACTTTGCATAATAGATAGTATCTCAAAGTAGACAGATGTAGGTGTACAGCTGTCCTATCGCTAGGCTACTATTTACCATGTGGTTGAAGGCATTTACTTTATTTTTCTGGAAACGGCTGAGTCGTACTACTGAATTTATGTATACTGTGATATTTGTCTATAAATAATCTATGGTACCTACTATTTTATATTTGTATGCAACAGTAGTGTGTGTAATGAGCAGTTTAGATACTTAGGACCTAACTCGCGCAATCGAAGTTTGCACAGTCCTTTAAATATAAGATACACAATTACATACCTACATCACAAATCCTAGAAAAAGACAATATCGCACTTTACGTGAAATCGAGAGAAACAGTTGAGAGGATGTTCATATTTCAACTAAGCGTGGGGCGTTTTCGTGATAGAGACACAATGAGATATAATAATAATATGTTTCATCACCCCTGTATTCATGGCTTTGCCAGGGTACGAGTGCGAAAGATTATAATTAACCGTTATTTATTTCTATATCCAAACGTGGTGCGACTGACTTAATTTCTTAGTTTCGGCCAAAAATCGGCCGAAACTTTTGCCGGAACCGAAACTTATGTCGCAAGTTCATACACGTTAACATTCGCCTAACTTCGTTTTCCGCGGCAACGCATTGACGGACGCAGTCGGCCCTAATAATAGCGGTCCGACCGATTTCGGCCACGGCGGCCAGTGTTACTATGACACTAGCCAGCTACGCAGGACATATTATAGTGCACAAGCGTATGCGCAAACGCAGGTGCACTCTCTATTCCTTTACTCTCATAGCCCGATGGAACGGTAATCCGACACGACCGGAGAGAGATCAGGCGCAGGACCCACATTTTTACGTGCCTTCCGAAACACGGAAGCTGTGATATTTATTTCTTAAACGCACACAACATTCGAAAAGTCGGTGCGCGCCGTGGGGATCGAACTCAAGACCTCTGACTTAGCAGTCCTACGGTCTTGCCACTAAGCTATCACAGCTTCCAAGTGAAGTCGGCCCTAGTGAACTAGTCGGTGAACTAGCGACACTGCAAAAATAAAAATCCAGCCTCCGCGACAGGTCACGCGCCGGGGCCCGTCGCGTTCCTATGGAGCTCGCAGGCGTGTCCACGCGCGAAGAAATGCGACGGTTGCCTGTTGCGGGCGTTCGCTTAACGCAGTTTCAGGCCCTAGTGTCAGAATTTAAGCCACGTGTAGGACTCTGACGTGGTTTTTCTGGACTTTTGGTGTCGAACCTTTGAAGTAGTGGTATTTCACGGGGCAAGTGTGTTCCAGAATGAAGATTTAGGACCAAATATGGCTTAAGCGGGACCAGATTCTAAATCAATTTAACCCGAGTAGACTCTAAAAGAAAAGGGCTGCACTTAAGGGCTCCCACACATAAACACGTTACGACGTCGCGTCGTACAACGATGCGACGTCGTTTCACGATACGACGTCGTGTCGTGGAAATCTACGATGAGCATAGTAAAAAAAACACGACATCGTAACGTAATGTGCCACGCACGATATACGGCACGATGCCGTCGATACAGTGAGGTGGTGTTTTAGTTCGTTCCGAAAAATGGACCGCACTAGACGCATTCTGCGGGACGCTGCTCGACTAGGGTAATTAAATGATCGACTTCAATAACATCCGTCATCTTTGAATTTTGAATAGCAACTGCGCAGGATTGCATCGTGAGTTTCTAACGTCACGACGTCGTAACGTGCATGGACACGTTACGACGTCGTGACGTAGATTTCCACGACGCGACGTCGTATCGTGAAACGACGCCGCATCGTTGTACGTTGCGTCGTCGTAACGTGTTTATGTGTTTGAGCCCTAAGGCTAAGGGCTCCCACACATAAACACGTTACGACGTCGCGTCGTACAACGATGCGGCGTCGTTTCACGATACGACGTCGTGTCGTGGAAATCTACGATGAGCATCGTAAAAAAACACGACATCGTAACGTAATGTGCCACGCACGATATACGGCACGATGCCGTCGATACAGTGAGGTGATGTTTTAGTTCGTTCCGAAAAATGGACCGCACTAGACGCATTCTGCTTCTGCTGTTAATAAGAACACGAAGAAAGAAAAAACAGATACTCAGAAGATAATGGATCCACCCATTTCTTTCAAACATGAATAACGGGAGTCACTTTATAAAGAAGTACAATGCCTTAAAAATAGACCACAACAAGTTTTTTGATTACTTTAGAATGAGTGTATCAAGTTTCGAAGAGTTACTTCATCGAATAACGCCACATATAGCAGGAAATATCACATCCGTCATCTTTGAATTTTGAATAACAACTGCGCAGGATTGCATCGTGAGTTTCTAACGTCACGTGACGTAGATTTCCACGACGCGACGTCGTATCGTGAAACGACGCCGCATCGTTGTACGTTGCGTCGTCGTAACGTGTTTATGTGTTTGATCCCTAACAACCAACAACCCATCTCACCGTGGAACCGAGGAAGAGGAAAGCACTAAATAGTAAATAGCTTACAAACTAAAATCTATGGTCAGGATAGTACAAAGTTCAAAACGTCACATGTAACCAAAGAGAAGAATATTGCGAAAGGCAAAGGAATTAGAAAAAAACGTCATTCGAACGAATTTTGTAAACTTCAATAAGTTCAATACTTGTATTGTATTGTGATTATTATGATCAAGTTTCTCATCAATATTGCAATTTTGTCCTCATAATTACAAGTTTTACGTCGTACGTTTCTACACTTTTAAGTGTAAGATTGTTACTTGGGTGCACCGTCTATTGAATGTAGTATCTACACTGTGCTGTTATGTGATGTGAACAACATTGGTTTGAATTTCGTTTTCGACCATGAAAACTAGTAAGAGAAGACTCCAGGCCCTCACGGAAGGTTCTGATGGACTACCAAATTACCTTAAAATGGAAGATTCCGAGACATCAATCCCGCCAGTATTTAGGTCTCGTTTACATGAGTTATTTTCGCAAATAGAAAAAGAATTTGACCTTCTGTATACTGAAAATTTGAATCGTAAGTGAATAATTGCAGTTGTATTTTATTTTTAGTTAGGTATATTTATACAAATAGCACTAAACACTGTAACCATTACTAAAAAACAATGCGCAAAAGAAAATGTCACGAATTACAATCATTGTAAATAGTATGTAAGTATGTTGTTTTGGCTTAGGGTAGGATACCATTTATATTTCAAGTATTTTCTTTTTCAATTGTCTTATCATAGTTTATAAACTGCAATCACATATAATAATACAACTAAACCACCGAATCAAGCAAAGTTATATGTAAGACACTATTTTGGGAACATTCGTATTTTTAATGACTATTGTGTTTGTTTTAGTTCAAGAAAAAATTGATATCCTAAGTGAGAAGTTGGAGCGTGAGAGTTATGTGGGAGACAAACAGAACCTCGACTGCATCGAGTTTGATGTATCTGGAAAGAATTCAAAAGTAAAATGTTAGTAGTGACTTTTTTTCTATATTATTTTAAGTACAAAATAAGTTGGTGTATATGCTGCCTACCTCAAGCTTTTGTCAATCTCTAGAGAGAAAATCAGCCATTTATTGATGTAAAACCTGCTAAAGGATTACTGACATGTTTATATATTTATTTAAGATTCCCTACAAAGAATACTTACATGCTATAATATCATATGGAACTAGTACACCTTGTGTTTCTTCAATTATAGGGAACACACATCATGCAATAAAAAAATAACAGATTGATATAGGACAATTCGAGGATTAAATATAAATAAAATCTTTGAATGAAAGTTTACAGCTTACATAAATTTGAGAACTAATACTAATACACAATGAGTAATAAAAATAAAACAATTAGAAAAGAAAAAAAAAAAAAAAACCATTCATATAATAAATATATCTGGAAAGTAAAAGAAATATAAAAAAATATGGTGAACCCGGCGTCAGCACAGTCAAAATATGCAACAACGACAGTAGGGTTGGGTCGACAGGACCCGTATAAGAAAACGCCATAATGACCAAAGTTAAAATAAATTTGGTTTGTGGTTGTACTATCTGTATAATACGATTATAGTTATAGGTTTTGAGTAGAAAAAAAAACAACAGGATACGAAAATACCTTTTTATGACTTTTTGATAAAAGTATCACAAATAAATAACAAAATAGACAACCTGTCTTAAAGTAATAAAATTTCAACAAAACTAACTTTTTTCTATAATTTAAACTAATTTGTTACATGGCAATCAAGTAATTAATAGACTAATAATATAACACCATTTGTATCAGTCTTATACGTCACTCATGGTATCCTTATAATCTGCGCAATTTCGGCAGTACAACATTGCATGCTCACTGCTCGCTGTATTTGCTACAGCTCCAACAATTATTATTAGTTTTTCTATCTTTTTTGGCAGAACAGTCTTGGCATCTTTTTCTTACATTAGCTGGTATCTTCGCAAGGTGGCTCCTCATCAGGTTCTTCTAAAAACTCTCTTATTCGTTTGCGCATCAGGTGGCCTTCTTCTTCTTCAGTTTCGGATGTACAATTTTCGTATTCGGAGTCGGATTCTTGCAAAATACTTAAAATTCACTGCCGTTCACGTTCTTCGCGATCCATAATTACAAAAGTTCTGAAATAAACAAAATAAACAATATTATGAAACCAAAAAACATTTTTAATACGGCGCAAAATTACGACACGAATAGTATGGTTGGGTCATATTTACCTTTTTCGCGTTTGACCGTGTCTATCACCAGCTGCGGCCGCAACACGACTAATTGGCGATATCCCGCACTAAGTACGAACCTTTAGCTCCAGCTACTGAGAAGTTTGGCAATGTCGCACACAAATTTTAAGAAACACGCTCATTTGAAAACTGCTCGGGTCAAATAGACCAAACTGTGCGAACGCCGGGTTAATAAAGATAATAATGTTGAGAAATCAGTAGTATAAATACATGCTGAAGTAAAATAACTGTTTATAAGCTTTAAGGTTGTTTTAATCACCAAACTAACCAGAAATAACACCTTCTTGATGGTAAATTAATTACTTTTTAATTATCTATATAATATGTTAGTATCACATAGTATAGTGTTAGCTCTTTAATAACCAAATTAATGGACAGAAAGATGTTGCAGTATTATATTTGCTCTTATTCAAACTAACAGCTAGAAATGGCTTCATTTGGATTCAACAAAAATCTTATACATGTATGTTGTTGAAAGTTTATTAATATCATCATCATCGGCCTCTAGCATCTATGACAGATGATTGAAACAGCAGCCGTGTTATTTTATTTGCTTTTGGCACTTGTGCTGGTGGCTAACAAGGCCTATATGGAAACAAAAACGCCGGTCACAAAGTTAACAAAAAAGTTTTTGTGTTCCCGGTTAAGATGGAGGTTGTGCCATTCGTTGGTGACGTAGATCGCGCTTTTGGGAGAGTAGATCGAACCTGGCATTATCATGCGCAACTATCCCATCCAATAATATTTTTCTCCATTAATATAAAAATAGTCTGTATTTCTGTGTGTTGGTTAACCTAAATCCTATGATTATACAGTTCCACTTTTCATATACCTTAATTAAAAATGGAAATAAGAGTTAGTAAAATTATGAGTTTAATACCACTGTAAAAACGCATATTAGAATTTAATTCTTTATCTTAATTTAAAGTTGATTTTTACAGTGACACAAAATAACTCTCAGAAAGTGAAAGCGAGCCACAAACTAAGGGTTCAGACCAGTAAGATAGTATCCAGTTTCAAAGCTCCTACGTACAACTGTCAGTTAGTGAGAGAGTTCACAGGACATAAAGATGGCATCTGGGATGTGTCATCGGCTCGCCCCGGACAAGCACTCATTGGCACTGCATCAGCTGGTAATATTTCCTACTTGGTATATTTTTACAAAGACATTCATTGTACAATGAAACACACACATTATACATGTGTTCATTAATACATTTGTTGTTGCAAGTGAGTCTTACTAAAATCTTTATTTTTTTGTATCATTAACTGAAATGTCAATTTTTTAGACCACACGGCTTGCGTATGGAGTGTAGAATGGGGAAAATGCCTTCTCCAGTACACAGGACACTCTGGCTCTGTAAATTCTATCCGTTTCCATCCCAGTAGAGATATCGCACTAACAAGCAGTGGTGATAATACTGCACATGTCTGGCAAGCTGCTGTCAATTGGGACCTGCCGGTAACTATCTCAGATTAGTTTTCTATAAATGCCTTCACCAAATCTAACAACAGTCAAACATCACAGTTAGGATATAGTTAGAACATTTTCGATTATTTAATAGTACTAGGTGATTGCTTCCATCTGTAACTATAATACTATATGTGTAAGCGGTGTAAAAGATTTATTTTGGTATTTAGCGTGGACAATCATCTGAGGAAGAGTTGGATGGTGGGGGTGAAGAGAGTCTGGGTGAAGGTGGGGACAGGCCGGAGGTACTGCGGACGCCGCTGACGGAGCTGGGCGGCCACCAGGGCGTGGTGGTGGCGGCGGACTGGCTTACCGGCGGCGACCACGTCATCACCGCGTCCTGGGACAGGACAGCCAACCTCTATGACGTCGAAACTGGAGAATGTTTGCAGGTCTTAACAGGTAATCGCGATTTCACATTAATACGTGCTTCTATATTTTACCCGATTCATTCCCATGGACACGCCAAATTAATAGTATCTACGTGAGCGTATAAGATAAGATTTTGAGTTTAAAAATTATGCTTTTTAGACTTTTGTAACATTGATTCATTTAGAGTTATGAGATTTGTTGTAATTATGTTTAGGACACGACCACGAGCTGACTCACGCTTCAGCGCACCACGCGTCGCGGCTGGTGGTGACGGCGTCGCGGGACACCACGTTCCGCCTGTGGGACTTCCGCGAGCCCATACACTCCGTCTCCGTGTTCCAAGGACACACCGAGTAAGGCATACACACTTTAAACTTAAGCGCTCTTAAGCAGATAGCTGGCTTTTTTCATCTGTGTATGTTTACTAAAACAAAGATACTGGTACAAACAAAGGTATGGATCTGTAATATGGAATCCGCACTATGAGGTATATACCAAGCGCTTGGAAAGTGTTCAGAGACGATTTTTGTACCATCTTTGTTACGGAGATCACATGGCTAAACAAGTCACAAGCTACAAGGATCTTTATCGTCTATACAGCTTAGTTACTCGTAGAATGCAGATCGATGCAGTATTTTTACACAAATTAATAAACGGAGCGATCGACTGCAAAGAGCTTTTGGGTGCCATAAAAGTAAACATTCCCTCGCACATCCCCAGGAAAAATGTCTACAAACTTTTAAATACTCCACGGTCAAAAACCAATATGGGTCATTACACTGCTTTGCTCAGGTTCTGTAGAGAATATAACACACTGTCGAAAACACACGAGGTGGACATTTGTGTTCCACTATCTAAATATAAAAAATGTATAAAACAATCAATTTAATCTGGTAAAAATTATTAACACTATTTTAATTTTAATTTAACCTAATCTAATTTTCATATCTTATAATTATTGTTATTTTTTTTTATGTATATAGACAGTATAATTAATATTTTATTAGAATCATAACTGTCCTTACAAATGTTGAACTGCACTGTAACAGCTCTAAGTTCAAAATTATTGTGCATGCTATGGTCTCCTCTAATTGAGGGAGTACACTTTCTTAGTATTGATGTTTTGTGACAATATTATGTTATGTGTATATCCCTTGTTGGGGACCCCAAAATAAATAAATAAATACGTCTTGTAGCTTCTATCGGTTAGGGCCTAAGGAAATATCTATGGTATATTACATTATCACATGACATACTTATTTCTAATAATCATTTTTAATTTCAGGAGTGTGACATCAGCTGTGTTTACCCGAGAAGACAAAGTTGTTTCCGGATCTGACGACCGTTCCGTCAAGGTATCTTAAACTCACTAAACGTATAAAAATTATTAGAAATATCCCTTCCCCCTTCGCCTACAGTTTGATTTTTTATCGAACTTAAACTTTAAGTTCGACAAAGTTCTTGCTAAGTCTTAAAGAGACTTGTCTTTAGCATGTGTTAAATTTTTATAGCATGTGTCAAATCTTTTATTTCAACATTTGGGATTAAAAAAAAAATATCTTCTTTAAATTCCGCTTTCAATCAAGACATATTAACTAATTTAACAGGTATGGGACGTCCGTAACATGCGATCAGCTCTAGCCACGATCAGATCCGACTCGTCGGTGAACCGCGTCGGCGTCAGCGGCAACGGTCTGATAGCGATCCCTCACGACAACCGCCAAGTGCGCATCTTTGACCTGCAGGGACAGAGGCTCGCTAGACTACCGAGATCTAGTCGGCAGGTAACTAATATTACACTCCACTACATCTTATTCATAATAATAAAAAAATCATGAAGAGTTCTAGTGTTTTTTTAGGGTTCCGTAGCCAAAGGGTTAAACGGAACCCTATCACTAATCCTCCGCTGTCTGTCTGTCTATCTGTCTCGAAGCTGTATCTCATAAACCACGGTAGCTCTAGCTAGAAAGCTGAAATTTTCACAAATGATGTATTTCTATTGCCGGTATAAAAAAAAAATTAAGAGGGTCCAACAAATAAGCAATGTTTAATAAAAACTCTTACTAGTTACTTTGAGCAGTTTACATATACCATGTGGCATAAAATTTTCTTTCGCAGGGTCATCGTCGCATGGTAACTTCTGTAGCGTGGGCGGACGAAGTTTCCCCGAACATCAACTTCTTCAGCTGCGGCTTCGACAGACGCATCCTGGGCTGGTCCGTCCAACCCTCCAAGGAGAACTAAATACTAAGACTTTACAGGTATCTGTCCGTTCAGTTTAGTTGTTTACTATTTTAACTATGATATCAAATTGATATATCAGTACAGATGTAGTGTACAATCGATTATTATCTTTAAATCAATATAGATAGAGGTCATAATAAAGATAACTATATTGTCGATCTAAGACCTAGTATTACTTCAGTTTATAATGAATAAAATTGATTGTTATTGGAAGCTATAACACTACCTAATCTCTGGTGCTTTAATATGACATGTTACATCTATCTTAGTTCTGCATCTTTACTCTCCTACTCTATAAACCCGGATTGTAGCCATTGACTAAAGTTTTATTATATTCACCTTATGACAAAGGTGTAAGTAAGAAATATTTTCTTTATGTAAAAGTTCTTATCAATCTTACAATGGAAGACATGAAGTCATAATAGAGCCCAGAGATTTAAAAAGTATACTTTATACCCCAGCATTTATTTACCATGCCTGTAAAGAAGACTAGCCCAGATTTTAATTTGTTTCCTCTACATGTTGAGCTATATCTAATATTGATGATGACTATTATTTTAGTGTCTGTCATTTAGTTTAACGATTAATATTGGATACGTATTTTTACTTTGTCCGCAAATATAAATTGGCCAAAGTACAGTGATGGAACTTACTCGTGACGTCACTTTTTCGTATGAATTTCGGTAAGTCGTTACGTCACGAGCTTCTAAATTTTTAAGCAGTTTAACTTTGGTTAGTCAGATTATGACAAAAATACGTATGTTTCAAATTTGGTTAGTCAGATTATGACAAAAATACGTATGTAATATCTTTAAATTATCTATCTGACGGAATTATCAGATTTTTACAACTTAAATGCAATGGTGGTAGAAGTAAGTGTCTTATCTGTAAATAGTTCACGTTTCCTGTATAAAAATTTTGCTTATAATATTGATGTCCTCTTCCTATGTGTGATTATTATTTTTATTTAATGTTGCAAACGGTTGTAATTATGATTAGGATATGACTTATTTTTAAGAAGATACATAATTCCATTGGCATTTCTTTATGGTGAAATTCCATTGGCATTTCTTTATGGTGAAATTGGTGAAATATCTAGATGTGTTATGATAGAATTATTAGATCACATTTTTATATATATTTGACTTGCAAAACAGTACAATGTTGTCTTGTTAATATTAATGCTAGGCGGATTAGTGTCTGTTTGCTGTGTCCTTATAAAAAAATATCTAAAGCACAAACTCAAACGTATTTGATTAATATTATATTTTACAAATCTATGTACTGTTGCATACAAAGAGATGTACATTTATTAATTTCAAAGAGTTTTTATTTGCACTGTGCCTGTGCATTAAAATTAGGTATATTTCAAGTACAGTAGATGGAATTATTCTTCATAGGCCCTTTTTACAAAAAAAAATCTGATACTAACGATTTTATTTAACGAGTTTACTTATCACAAACTTTTGGGAGACGGGAATCGCTTCTCGACTGAAATCGTCAGGTATGAGAGATTTTCATAATCTTTTGTAAAAAGGGCCATATTTTCAATTTAACACTCTTTTTAAAAACAGTTGTAGCTACCACAGTTTTTTTACTATTTGATAAGAACATCGATTGTATGTTCAATAATTATTATTTTTATTTATTGAATGTGGGTTGTTGGTAACCGTTGTAGTTTAAGTAAATTTTGGTGATAAGGATTAGGTTGTTGTATTAATTCCATGCGGTTAAAGGTGGATCCTGTTTTACGCTTTGTTTTAAGAAAGTTTAAGGCCATAACCTTTAAATTGGGACATTTGTATCTATTTAAAATCCGATAAGTTTAGTACTTAACTAAAGGTAAACAATCTTGAGGTGTCTTTTTATTTTAACATTTTTGTGTGAAACTTATTCAAGGATTACCAAATCAAAGTAACTGGCAGTAGTTATCTGTTTAATATTATGTGATGTGTGTAAAAGGTTGCATCAATAGGTATATATTGTATAAACAGTCCGTGTCACGTAAAAAGAACGCTGCACGGAAGTACTGAGGCTGCGTTCGCGCATGGGTACAGTCTTACAAGAAAGTTTGTGCTTAATATTTTATTCTAGAACTAGGTTTCGCTTGCGGATCGTGGCTTCGTTCCTACGTTTTTGTTATATTTTTGGTTATAACTAACTACTTGACTGCCAGCGTTATTTTTACGTGACGCGACCTATATCATAAGTTATTAACTTCTCAAACGGATTCTAGATTTGTTTTAATGTCAATATAATTTAAAGAAAAAATATACTAGCATGATTTGATAATAATCGTGGCTTTAATGTCTTTTTCAATGTATGGGTTACACATCGATGTAACATAATAATATGCTTTGATTATAAAGCATGTATGCAAAGGCGATAATCTATACTTATATTATAAACGTGAAAGTTTGTATGTATGGATGTTTGTTACTCTTTCACGCTCAAACGGCTAAATCAATTTTGATGAAATTTGGTATGAAGTTAACTGGCGCCGTGGAATAACACATAGGCTACTTTTTAACCGACTGCGTCAGAGAGGGGTTATGCTTTTGCCACTAAATCTGATATTTGCGCGAGCGAAGTCGCGGGCAACAGCTAGTTTACACATAAATGGAATTGTAGACTTGTATAAAATCTAAAAAAAATAAACCTGGTAAGGGGATAGAAAATATAGAAACTAATTATACTTATAATAATTAATATAATTATTGACCCCAAATTAACAGATCACGACAGTAATTGGTTAACCATAACAGTTACAACCAATCACAGAGCTAAACATGAGATTTGACTGAAGATTAACACATTTTTGTGTTGATCAGTCTTTGAGAAAACAGGGGTGAGTGTAATGAGTGTGTGTATGTAAAATACCCTTGAAATAATTGATCTATTCCTGTCTGTTAACATTATTTGATTAATATAATTGTTAAAGATGAATGACATATCTTTAGTAGTGGTACATGAGAACAGCATTCTGCTAGTCACCATAAAATGAACCAAAGTTTGACAAAATAAGCAAGTCTTAGTTCTGACCAATACTATCTAGATGAACCCAGGCCATTTGATGTTTTACTGTCAATAAATAAAATATAGTGCTACAAGGATCTTAAGACACTTAGGCGACATAAATATGAGGGCGTTGGTGTGCATTTTTGCACAAAAATCAAGACAACATCTGTCAAAAGTGATACTTTTTCAAATATATTATAACGGTATTAGTTTCGATTTCGACCACGTGCCAAAAGATCCTTGCAGTCCTGTACAATAGGTGTCAGAGACGGCGCGAAACCTACCGACCAATACCTGAGTTGCATTTTATACAGCCGTAAGTTAGCTAAACAAGAATGTTTGTATCTAAACATATCAAAAAAGAGATCAAATAATGTTCATGAAAATGATTTCCTACAACGCTAGTGCAGCCAGCAACAAAAGTCCATGAAAACCTCCAATTTACCCTAACGATATTTAACAAAATGCAATTAGTATGTAGGCCAGAAAACAAAGGAACACTGGAATCTGCTGAAAATATACCAAACACTAACGTAAAAGACGCTGAACATTTGTGGCATTTTGTTAATCTGACTTTATTCATCGACTGTCGTTGCTAACTTTACCATTTAAAGTCACCTATTTCTCTCTTTAAATTGATGTTGCTTCAGATCATCCATCATTATTAAGGTACTGCTTTTCTGCGCAAGTTATTATTGTCGATTGGAATATAAGATATTAGAGCATGTAAGTGTATTATTTGTTGTGAATCCTAAATAAATAAATAGGAAAGTGTAACAACCCGTACAACTATATTTCTTCTTAATCCATTCTCAAACTATGGAATTGACCGTTAAAAATTACGAAGCTACTGCTCTAGTGAATGGCCCAAAAAGTATGATTTTTTTCCGGTTGTAGTTTAAAAGTCCATGCTCTTTTTATTTTGTGTATGTATAATAATGGTATCTGTTACTGTGATTTTGTTTATAGCTTCTCTAGGTACAGGAGGCCATCTAAATATGAAGGAATATTAATTAATACTACTACATAGGTTTTGTAGCTTACTTCTAGTCGATTAGTGCACTTCATATTATGATTTTGTCTGTAAAATCTTTCGTGTATGTCATATTATTTTTTTATTTTGCGATGTCTGTATTCAAATAAATCAATATGCATAATATTATAAGTATTATAAAATATGTTGTAATTATAAAGTTAACAGTTGTTAAATATCTCCTATAAAATGATCTGAATATTTTTGTTATGCCAAATATGGTATGAAATACATAATTTATCATTATCTGTTGTTTATTTTTCTGTTATCCCTTTGTTATTCTCTGTTATCCCTACGTTTGCAAAGTAAGCGCGAAAAATGTGTTAATTTACGACTTTGCATTAGAAATCTTGAAATTATCAATGGTTCTCTAGTTTATTAAGGCTGTTATCTATATATATAAAAATGAAACCCGTTTTCCTTGGTCACGGCATCACGCGTGAATGGCTGACCGATTTCACTAATTCTTTTTTTGTTGTATTTGTTATTATTAGGAGAAGGTTCTTACGGAAAAAAATATTAAGAAAAGACCTTGGTTTTTTTGTCCCTTTACCACGCGGGCGAAGCCGCGGGCAGAAGCTACATATAAACCTTCCTCTTGAATCACTCTATGTATTAAAAAAAGCCGCATCCAAATCCGAGGTGTAGCTTTAAAGCTCTAAGCAAACATACATACAGACAGACGCGGGAAGCGACTTTGCTTTATACTATGTAGTGATATAGAAGAAGCTTACATGTGAATGAAGTTTACGACAGGTTTCCCATTTGTTATTGGAAATTCCCATGGACTTCCTTAACCCTGGGGAGACGAAGGGTAACTCTTACCGACTAAATCCATCGGAAAACTTTTCCGTCTCCTGTCGTTGGGAGCTACTAAAACGTTTTCGCAAACTACAGCGAAGCAAATATTATAATAGACTCTTGATCCCATATTCGTTACACGTGTT